>RJWT010000529.1:0-64270 GCA_004365215.1 Cuniculus paca
TTCTTTCTTTCTTCTTCTTTCTCTCCTTCCTCCTCCTCTTCCTCTTCATCTTCTTTTTCTCTCCTCTATCTCCTTCTTCTCCTTCTCCTTTTAGCATTGTAAGCAGAATTCCTGAAGATCTCTAGTTGTTCTCCAGCTGTCTAATTCCAGCAAAGAAACAACCCCACCTCATCTCCACCCAAAGTCAAGACTAGTAAGTGAAGCCATCAGAACAAATCTCACGCCAAAGACAATCTTGCCAAGAGAGTCACTGTGGAGAATGAGTTCTTCTCTGTAGAAATGTAGAATATTAGACCAATCTTCGCATTTGCCAAACTTTAAACAAGCCAAGGTCAAGATTTTTGCTATATTTGCAATTGCCTGTACTATGCTACTTTATTTTCTTTATATCAACTCATTATTTTTACTGAAATATAGATTTAGAAAGAAAACTTCATTGTATTATTATAAATATAAAACCCATATCCATTATCATAAAGAGAACATAAACTTTTAAGTAAATATAATTTTGAAACAAAGCATGGTATCAAATTCTTATTATTGTCTATCAAAGGAATAAGGCTTATTTTTTCCTCTCAAATAATGAGTTGTTAAGTCATTCTAGCAGTAAATAAAGATGTTCTCATGACTTATTGAAGAGATTGGATGCCATTTGCAGTGGGAACAACATTTTCCCAGAGATCCAAATATGCTCTTTACTGTTTCTATGTAACAGTTCCCACTGTCTAAGCTTTTGCTTTTGCTTTTAGGGATTTTTTAATTATTGTTTTGTTTTTGTGGTATTATAGATGAAACCTACAGCCTTATGCATCTAAGCAAGTGCTCTGCCTCTGAGCCACAGCGCTGGGGCTTTTTTAAAATTTTGTTTTGAGACAGAGTTTTGCTACGATACTTAGTCTGGCCTGGAACTTGTCTCTCCTCCTGCCTCAGCCCATTGTCTCATTTTAATACTTACGGTTCGTGTGCTGTTCTTTAGGGCACATGGATCTCATTCAGCCTTGTTTTAGTGATGGGGAGACAGATACCTGAGAATAAAAACTTTCCCAAGTTGTACCATTAACAATACTTCTCTAAACACTTACAACAAGTAACTTGTGTTAAATGAACACCATGTCAGGTGTTTGTCCTGTGTTTCACAGGCATCACTTCTTTAAACACTCACGAGAGCTCCTCAGCGGCTTAACAGGGCTTGGAGACTGCACATTTCTGGCCCAAACTTAACACTTGTATGAAAGGATCCTATTAGATGTATCTGATCCTCCAAATTCAGCAGCCAGTTTCTTTAGAGTTGCTGCCTACAGCCTTCTTTTCATGCCCCTGGATTTGACTAGAAGTAAATGCACAGTGCCTCTTTCCTTCCCAATCCCAGACTTTCTATTGGGTTTTCTGTCCACAAAAACTAACGTTCATTTTTAGGAAAGGAAAAGTAACCACTGAGTTTTTAGCAGAAGCGTAACTGATGAAATTTTAATCTTGGGTACAGAAAGCATTAATTTCTTATAAAAATAAACATATATTAACCTAATTTCATTATATTTTTGTTTCGTGTATTTATTTTTATTCATTTTTACAAAGGGCATGTATTAATGTTTGAGATTACACCACAAGTAAATCTTTCACATATGTAATCTCTCTAAAATAGCACTGAGTGGAAAAGCACAGGAGACCACATAAATAAAAGTCATTTTTCTTTTCAGCACAGAAACTTTGCTTTTCTTTCCACTCAGCTGCTTACTTCTGTACAGCAACAGACTGAAGAAGATCATGTTGCACAATTTGGCATCTACAGAGTTTATATTTTTCAGAATATTTAATAAAAGGCCACCAAATGTTAAAATAATTATCCATTTCCTCTGTGTGTGCAAGTTTTTTCCATTGCTGAATTTCTTAATTAAAAAATTAAACTGTTTTATTAATTAAGAAACTACTGCAGACACTGCAATCACTGAATAAAGGAAAACTTTTGTTTCCTTCATGGATGTCTGAGTCATTCTCTCAAAAAGGGCCTTTCTGGTAGCTTCCACAAATCTTTCTTTGCTTAAATTTCTTCGCTTCTCTCTTAGGTCAATGAAACTTCTTCCACTATGGTACTCAACCCATTGGATCTTGAAGCATTGTACTCATCATAATACAGTGATAACGTATCATATCATATAAATATTTAATTCACATAAATGTCTATTGTTTGATGTCATAAAAGAGAGCAGTAATGAAACAGAAAGTATGAAAAAGAAAAACTCACAGCTAAAAAACGTGGATTACTTTGCTGACCATCCGTTGAACAATCTACTGCCCCAGAGTGGATGTGAGATATATGACTCCTTTGTTCCATTTTCAGGTTTCAGTTCTCATGTGCTTTTTTATAGGATCACTTTCTCCCCCTAATGAGTATGACTTGGTGTTTTATGATTTGTATCTTAACAATATGTACCACATACACTGATTTTAGATGTTAATCCTTATATAAGATGCATGCCTGTATGCAAAGTCAAAATGCTTTTAAGAAAGGTAGAGATATATGAGGTGTAATTAAAGATACAGTGTATGCCTAATTTTTAAAAATTACAGTGAAAATCACATCACCATTATTCCCCCCCAAACGCTCACTCTGGTTTCAAGCACACTTATCCCATCATTCTTGCCATCTTCTGAAACAGTTCTTGGAGTTCTCTTTCCTAAGGGTCCTTTTGTGGGTGTCTTGATGTCCTGAATCAAACAAAAATATTTACCTTTCATGATTATTTGCGGAAGATACAGAAGCTGCTTAGCGTAAGTTCTAGTGATGAGGACACACTGTCATGTTTTCACTGCCCACCTTTCTGCTGGATGGCACTTGGCAGCAGCATTCAACATAAATTTGATCACACCTTGCAAAGACTCTCACAAAAAAGAACGTCCAGAATTTCTGGAGAAAATGACAAAAATGGTGGAATAAATGTGTTTAAAGCAAGTATTTTGAGGGGGATGTGGCAATGTGTCCTTTACTATAATAATTTTTAAATTTTAAATATTCACCATAGTTTTTTATCACTCTTTGACATGTGGGTTATAAGGCTTTCTTTGTTTCCCTAACACATTATGGAGTGTTTTCCTTTAACCTTGATTTTCCCATTTAGCTCTGTAAAACAAATTGTCAGTCTCTTTTTCCTTCAATCCTGTCTGCATTATGAATGGCAGGAGACCTTCTCTCTCACGCTTGCATGGGCTTTTGTAAGTTCCCTTGTGCAACATGGTATACACGAATCTTTTACTTCTTCCAAGTTATTTGTTTGGATGCTTAGGAAGCAAAGCACACAGAAGCTGGGAAGCAAGCATATAGAACTAGTAAGAAAGATCTGGGGAACGGACAAAGCATTACAGTATCCTCTACACAAATATGTAAGACTTTCTTCTAAGAAATGAAAAGTACCACCCAGAACAATTACAACTAAAATTTAAATCTGTACACATGAAAAATTCTAATGAACAAAATTAAGAATATAATCAAAAGTTATATAATAGAATTTTTAATCAACTTCATTTTTCTTTCATTGGAGGCTAGGGAATGAAGGTATGGGAAGAATCAAGTATCACAGTGGTTCTTTGCTTGGAACCTGAGTGAAGGGTGATGCCACTATGAACTCCAGAGGTGGATGATAGGTGACATACAAACACGTGAGATGCCAATGGGACACCAGACAGATGTTCCTAGGAGTCTACTTATTCATTTCCTTCATAGAAAGACATCTTTCAGGCCTGGGGATGTAGCTCAATGATAAAGAGCATGCTTAGCTTACACTAAGCTCTAGGTTCATTTCACAGCACTGAAACCAATTTAAAGACATTTTTTCCTGTAGTTTCTCTGTGTAGGACATTGAGCTAACATGAAAGGGATACATAATGAATAAAGTTTTATCCTTTAGAGGCTTACAGTCTATTAGAGAGATACAGACATTTAGACATTTGGTCTTTCCATAGACCGAATATGTCAGTGTGTTATCATCTGGACTTTTGAGTACAGATCAGTCAAAAAAAAATAGGTAAGTCTCCTGCTTTTGTTAACAAACTTCCATGAATAAATAGATAATATACAATTAAAATATGTGTAGTAGTCATGAGAATGACTGGGAGAAAATAATACAATGTAAGGTAGAGGGGAGTTATTTTTCAAGCAGAATCAGAGCAGTCTTAGCCTTAAAGGGTAATGTTTAAACTGAAGAACAAATAAGAAAAAGTAAAATCTTCAGAGGATAAGATGGAAAAGCATGTCAAGTAAAGGAGAGAGCAGGTACAAATTCTCAAAGCCAGGACAGATCTTCAAGTGTTGGAGGAACAGAAAAAAATGGTGCAAACTTGGGGTAAAACAGGAAGACTGAATCAGCAAGGGGAGCAGCCAGGTTTGCTAAACGGATCTAGTTTTCCTGATTAAACTGAAGCTAAATCATGTTCCTTCTTAAAACACAAACAGTATGAATTCAAATAATAGGACTGATCTGTTTTTTTTTTTAAGTATAGTTAATGTCAGCATTTTTCAAATTGTCTGAGAAGGAGACAACATCTCTGTAGCGATGCAGACCAATAACATTTGTAAAGCAAAATAAATATGAAGGAGTAGGAAATTGAAATGGTAAAGAAATGGAAAACACAAGCTCATTTTAGAATTATGACATTCAACAGTTATTATCGTATTGCTGTGAAAGTTTCTGAATGCTACATCTCAGTTCCTGTGCTTATCTTGGTATGTGTGCTCAGCAGGTCACGGAGCATATTTTGAGTAGCCTGGCCTATGTAACTAGAAGTTTTTATTATATTTTCAAAAGCTTTCATTGTTTATTAACATAGTAGAAACAGTGTCCTTTAATATCATTTAATAATATTCAATTAAAAAAGCATATAACTTCATCTTATATCCTGATGGTAATGGGGTGTGAGTGTGTGTGTATCCTATTAGGTCTTTGATTTCTTTAAAGTACGGTAATATATGAGCCTAGTGTCCCCCAACGTGCTTTTGGCATTATTTATGAAAAACAGTCTTTAATTACCAAGCTTAACACATTATCCTTGGTGGAGACTCAAATCTCTTTTCCAACTTTAAACTGAGCAAAAGCTTTCATCTGGCAAGGTACTGAAGCCCACTATGAAAATTTTGTGCATAGAATTATCACCAAGAGCTATTTGGCAGCTTCTCTGTCTCAATGAAAAGGACTCTGTATTTTATCTTCACACAAATAACTCTCGCCACCATATAAATTATTTTCTCAATTATCTTTCAACCTTTTTGCAATAAGGTTTCCTGAATAAGAACTGGAAATATCTACATCACAGTCCATGTCACATTTCTTGATCCAAATTATTTTAATTGGTTACTTAGTTCAAATCTATTTCAAGCACAACAATTTCCTGGAGATCTGGAAAAGCAGGGGGAAATTTTTACCTCATCTAACCCTATCATAGACTATAACCCCATATTAATCTGGGAGGCAGCCAATACTTTTCTCTGGAGTGATGTTATTTCTCATTTAGTCTGCAAGATACTTTTTGCATTGGAAATGAAATTTGGTAATTGCAAAAAAAGATTTCCAACACACATCTTCCAGTTGATCCCAAGTGAAGCGTAAGCCACTGGCGCATCTATGGCATCCAGTCCAATCAGAGTGTTGCCTCTTTCACTTTCAGAGCACAGATTTTATACTTCGGGAGAGAGCCAAGGAAAGTGCTTGTTCAGCATACTCAGTTCCAAAGTAGCATCTAATTTTATTATCTCCCTCTGTGAATTCCAGAGAACAATAGGCTAGCCACAAATCTACAATGTGACTCAGATTTTTAAGTTATTTTCAAGTCAACCTCACCCTTGAACCACAGTTCCTTTCCCCTGTCTTGGTAGCACACAATTCCACTTGTCTCTGGTGCGTGTGAGAATCTCTATAGCTCTTTGGGATCGCCTGACCCAGTAGATAGCTCTTCAACATGAGCAGTTGTGGGAGACATTAGTCACTGTTGACCAAGGCCTGAAGTTTTAGGTCACATGCAAAAGACTTATAGTTGGGCTTTTCTGGAGAAAGAAATGTTCTTCCTTTGTAACCTCAGAAGCAGCCTCAGATGGGACCATTTCTAATATACTGCATGTGCATTTGAATAAAAGGCTTGCAATGCTGTTATCTAAAAATCTGATGAAACATTTGGCTCCCTCTGAAAGAAGCACATGTTAATTGCTCATCAAACTATCAACTTGAATTTCACAAAATGACTGATGTCTCTGTGAATCAGTGAGGTGAAAGCACAATGCTTTATTTTGAGGACAATTTTTAAAAAATAAATAGAGAAAGTGAATACCGGGAGAACCCACCATGTCATTGATCCATTACTATTTTTCTCCGGTAAAGTACCTTATTGTTTACATGCTACATACTTGCATTTGGGCATTAAATGACCTCCTAAGTTTGCAAAATGTGCTTTTTGTTTTTCAAGAAAAATACTTATTCATAATTTGAAAAATTAGCTAAATGTGATTCTTAAACAAACTGGTATTACTGATGTGTCTCAAGAGACCCTCTTGGGAACAAAAAATTCCTTGGATTACCCCAAGCCAATTTGGAATTTCTCAGAGTCCACGACCTTTCTTTCTAAAGCTAGCTTTGACAGGGTGTTGTGAAAACAACATCAACAACAAAAACACTCTCCAAACATTTAGTGTGTTTAACAGAACATCAGAGAGGAGAAATAGTAGCCTGAGTTCAAACAGAAGGGAGGTAAAAAGCTATAAATTGCTAAGATGGAACTTTCTCACTCTTTGTCCCTTTTTCCTGCCCGGTGAAGCACAGAGGGCTTCCTTGGTATCAGGTAGGGTTTTCACACATTTGATGGGAATGGATAAGCAAACTCTCCAACCTTCTAAGGAAAAGGAGCTGTTAGGCAGCCAAGCAAACATCCTGGCCACAGCCAGGCAGGTAGCCACACGTTCAGATGCTGAAATAATTCCACCGACGTTTACAGTTTTTTTCCCACTTTAAAAGCAGTAATAAAAATCTTACAGAGACTTTCTTCCTCCAGGCAGTATTTTTTCTGTGTTTCTTTTGTTGTTCTGGCTTCTCTGATTGATTACTGCTCTGAATCAACATCCCCTCGATTGCACTGCTCTACTTGAGCAGCTGGGCAATTTTCCTCCCTGCCCTCCTGCTCAATCCCTTTCATCCTGCTCTTGGCATGAGCCCTTGATTGCAAGTCTTCTTCTCATTCTGGTCCTCAGGTCTTTCCATCAGAGCCCTCCCCATCCTCTTTTGTCCCCTCTTGCCGAGCACTCTACCTGCTCAGTGCCACCACTCTAAGCTCACTCATTCCGCAACCCCCTGCAGCTTGTCCCCTTCTCCTCATCTTCTTTCTACGTGCCGGACAGGCTCCACTCCATAATTTCATCAGGTGGCCTGGGGGTGAGGGTGAGCAAGCTGTCACTTAAACTCCATCTCAGCCAGTCTGAAATGGAAAGTGTGATAAATGGAACCGTACAAGGCTCAATTTCGTCTGGAAATTTCAAACTTATGATGTTCAAATAGGTTCATAAATTCGCCCATAACGCATCTCTGCTCTCCCTAATACCCAATTGCAGGTTTCAACTGAGCAGGCCTCTCTACCTGTTTTTACACCTCAAGATACTGTATTTGGATCTTGGCATGCATCTAGCGCCTTCACTTTGGCGTGTTTTTCATCTAGTGCCCGTCCGGTGTTGCAGCCACTGCATACATATTTGCTGATTCTTTTCCAGAGGACAAGTGTCAACGGTGGACAGCGCAGGTCGTCTTCAAAGGAATTTCACTCAGGGCTGCTTTTATTTCTCTGTTTCTAAAAACCGGTGCTGGCTTTGTTGTTGGCAAATATGTTTCTACATGTCCTATCCTGGGGAAAAATTGTCAATTGGAGAATCTTCACATTGCGCTCTCACTGTCTCCTTGAAAGAAAGGCTTTACTCCTCCATTTTCACCTCTTTTCTGCCCCTCATCTTCAGGAAATAGGTCTTACGGTGACATGAGCACGTGTATCCAAATGGGAAGCAGAAAATTAACCGCTTGCGTTTCCACTAGCTACCCAAGACTGCTAATGTTAAATTCCTTTTGCAAAATTCGAGATGTGGCTCAGTTAAATGTATAAAAGTTTAAAAAGAAATTTAAATACATAGCATTTCCCTTTATTTCTTTTCATTAATGCATAATTACACAGGCAATAGGAGAAATTTCATTTGCATAGTCCTTGACCACCTTTTCCAATTCACATACCCTAGGCAGATATAAAAGCTGTTTTTCATATTGTATTTTCTTTCTGCATGTACACTTTGTATGTCTGTAGAAAAATGTTTTGTGATTTTTTTAAAGTAAAATAATCTTTTTGGTATGCTTTGTTTCATACTTTGCTTTCCCCACTCACAATATATTCTGGAGATCTTTCTATATCATTAGATATAGTTTAATTCATTATCAATTGAAAACTTTAAAATGCTTATATCAAGTTCTTGAAAACATTCCCCTCATGAGCATTAAAATAATGTACAATTTTTCTATTTTTCACTGTCTAATGCTTATTAGTGTTTTGTTTTGTTTTTCTCTATAATGATATGAAGAAATAGAATTAAAGGGATGTCTATTTTCAGTTTTCATAAATGTCACTAACTTTCCCTGCAAATTGACTTTACCAGTTTGGTATATCTTCTTGTGAATCATTTTTCCTTTTCTTCTTGTATTTATCTATCATTTTATTTTACTCTTTATTATGTCATTTCTAATATTTCCCCATCTGAAAACAGAAACAAATTGTCTCAGTCTATTTGGGCTGCTGTTGTAAGATACCCTAAATTCAGTGACTTCTGAAGAACAGGGATTTATTTCCACAGTTCTGAAGGTTGCAAGTCCAAGATCAAGGCAGTGGATTCAGTACCTGGTCAGGGCCGCTCTCTGCTTTGTTGAAAGTGTTTTCTAGCTCTGTCCTCACACAGTAGAAGGGTCTCAGGGGCTACCTTGGATCTGCTTAATAACCGCACTAATCCCACTCAAAAGGGCTGTACCTTCATAACCCAATCTCGCAAAAGACCCAACTCCTTACATTATCACTTTGTGTGTTACGATTTTAACATGTGAGTTTTATGGGAGCACAAACTTTCAGTTTATACCACAAATGAAGGAGAATTTGATAAGCAATGCTTTCTCCTAACTTGACATGGTATGCTCTTCTGTGCATGCTGCACCATTCCCCAGTACTCACCAAACTAACATCTAATGTGTAAAGAGAACTCGTTTTCTCAATTCAAATGCTAAATTTAGGACATTCATGGACTGCAGGGAGAGAGAACAAGGCCCTACAAAGAAGCAAGCCCCTCCTGCAAACCAGCACCATGCGGAGGCCACAGCTGCCAGAGGCACAGCCAGACCCCAGCCCTTTCTGGCAAACGGGCTGGCAAACAAGAAGTACCAATCCCCCTTTCCCCCATCAGAGACTGACTGATCTGGAGAAACACAGGCTGTGATGATAATTACTGAGGTGAAATGCAATCTGATGCTTGTGGTGTTTTGGTGTTTCACTGACCTGACAGGTCTAGGGCGAGTGGTCTGATCATCTGTTCAGAGGATAGCTGTATGCAGTGTGGCATCTAGGGGAGGGGTCTTCTTCTGAGGGTTGTAGTCATTGTTGATTCCCTATACTATTTTGTTTTGAAGTCCTATACCATTTTCATTGTTTTGTTGGGTTGGGTTTAATTCTCTTTTGTTTTGTTTGATTTTGTTATACCCAATGACATGAGCAGCTATTTCAAAGATAGCAAGATATATTATGGTAGCCATTTTGGATTTATTATAGTCTTGTTTTGGAGTCCTCTATTGCATTCATTGTTTTGTTTTTACTGTTTCTATTCTATTCTGCTCTGTTTGATTTTTAGTATGTCCAAAGGTATCTACAGCTATTTTGAAGACAACAAAAGGCATTATGGTAACTATTGTTGATTTTGTAATGTTTTGAAGTCCTGTATCACTTACCCTGGTTTGTTTTGGTTTTATTCTGTTTTATTTTCCTTGGTTTTATCCTCTTTAAAATTTTTTTTTAAATTTTTTAAATGCTAAATCTAGAACAAAAGTGAAATATATATCAAAAAAGGGCTAAGAATATTTTCTTATCTTAAATTGTTAGTACAAAGGAAATCTCAAAGGATACTGAAATATTTTTCAGATTGGAAAGGATTTATTTCAAAAAAATTCTCTATTGTTTAAAAAGCTAACTTTTAGTATGTTCTATTAGTTACAGTAATTTAAAATATGGCCCCCAGTGTGGGTAACATGCCAACCCAGACATTAAGAAAAGGTAGCAACCTAACATTTTAAGAAAACAATTTATCCTGAAAAATTCTATTTGAGTTAAATGTATGTGAACTTTTAAACTTTTTCCAACTTATTGATCAGATTCTACAGTTTGTTTTGTGTATAATCATAATCTTGAGATTTTTAATTCAGTCTCTCTATAGGTCCACCCAGGGTTTTAAAAATACATATTATTTAAAACAGGAAAAACACAATAATTTTTTAAATATATGTAGTAAAATAGCTTTGGTAAATGCAATAACCCGTATCCCTTGCACTCTTAGATGTTCACAGTCACATTAACATACCAAAGGTTTCAGAAGAGCTGTATCTAGACATGGTCCACTTTGGTCCTAAAACCCATTTGTCTATGATAATCTATTTTTTGCATAACTTTTTAACATCCTCCAGGACTTTATTGTGGCAGCAATAAGATAACTATATAAGTGTGTGAGTAATAAGTATTTGCAAAGAGAAAGATAGGAAACCAATGAACGTCAAAAGGAATGAAAGCAAGTAACATTAAATTAAACAGGAAAGAAATTCTAGATCCTGGGGAAGGAAACTAATGACGAAAGCAGAAGATGGACTGCAGTGAGCCACAGGAAGATGGTATAACTACATTCAACAAATAGTTATTGACTCATATTCATACCAGGCCCTGTTCTAGGTACTAAGGATGAAACAGCATGAATAAAAATTCCCACTCATTTTAAAACATTTCAAAATATTGTCTACTGAGAAGTTCAAGTTCTAAAAGTCAGTAAATGTATATATGATGTTATAAATTTCTATCTATCCAAAGATGCCATTGAGGAAAAGTGGTTTGAGACATAAACTAAAAGACAATTTAGGAAAAAAAGGAAAAAAAAAACTCCTTCAAATGAGTAAGAAAATTACAAATGGTCCAGTGGTAAAATGATCAAGAGGCATCCACAGAGGAAGAAACCCAACTGGACAATAGATACATATAAGAAACAGGTTAAATGCAAAAATCATACCACAAAAAGATACTACACAACTATTACAACCAAAACAGGACTCTAATAATTTCATGTGTTTACAAGAAAATGAGAGCATCTTTAAATCTCACTGGTACAAAACTAAATTGTATAACTTCTTTGGAGAACGTGTGGTCTGATACTGTCCATAAAAGCATGTGAAGCACAAATATAAGCTATACTTTCTAGTAGACACATTTTCAAAAAGTAAAATGAAACAACAAAAGCTCATTTTTATAATATATTTTATTTAACTTAGTATATTGAAAAGGCTATCACTTCAACATGGAATCCACCTAAAAATTATTAACCACTTTTCATACTTTCATACTGTCTTTGAAATCTAGTATGTGTTTTGTATAGATAGCACATCTCAATTTGAAACAGACATTTTTCAGTCTTGACACTTACAGTAAATAACCACTGTATCAGACAACAATTTACTTGTCAATAATATTAATGTTGGCTTCAAGAAAACCACTGTGGTTTAATATCTAAAGTTTGAAGAGTCTCCATTGTATACTTGTTACCAAAAAAAATTTTAAAAGCAAACCTATGAAAATATTCATCAACAAAAGAATGAGTTTTAAAATTTGTGATATATTTCATACCATACCTTATGATAGCACATAAAAAATTATGAGTTAGAGATATACTTAAAGGTAATTTGTGTGACAAAAGCAAATTGTTAAAAAACAAATTGCATAAGAATGTATATAGTATGATAGCTTCCAAAATGAGCTATTTTCCTTAAACATCTATCAATAATACATATACATGTAACATATCTGTACAAATGCTCCTCGACTTACAGTGAGTCTACATCTAATAAGCAAATTGTAAGTTGAAAATAGCTTCAGTTGAAAATTCATTTGATTCACCCAATTTACAGAACACCATACCTTAGCCAAGCTCATATTAAAGATGCTCAGACACTGGGGATTTAGCTCAGTGGCCTAAGCACCTGCCTGGCAAGTGCAACGTCATGAGTTCAATCCCTGGTGCCGCAAAAAAAAAAAAAAAGTAAAGATACTCAGACTACAGTTGAGCAGATCACTTAACACCAAGCCTAGCTTATGATAAAGTACAGAATATCTTCTGGAATTTATTGCATACTGTGTTGAAAATATTGAATATGTGATAAACAGTGATGAGATGAGCTTTCACAGTATCATAATGTCAAATAAAAATAATAAATAGAATCATTGTAAGTTGAGGATTGTCTGCATTGGGTGGAAGGCATATAAGAAAAAGATATTAGGTACAATAAGTGTTTATCAAAAAGAGAGAGAGCCTGGCATGGCAGTGCATGCCTGTAATCCCAGCACTCGGGAGGCCAAGGCAGGAGGATCACCGTGAATTTGAGGCCAGCCTCAACTACATAGTGAGTTCAAGGTCAACCTGAACCGCATAGTGAAATCCTGTCTCAAAAAAAAGACGAGAGAGGGAAATACTGTAATGTAGGAATTGGGTGTGTTTTCTAACCTAGGCGGCTTATGTATTTTTTCATGTCACTATAAACACTGCATATGTAAATTATTTTAGACTCTTAATAGGAAGTAGTGAATAGAACATTCTGGAATGTCAGTTCTCTAATCAATATGAACAAAAGTTTAGAGTCATGAATTTTTCTTTTCTTATTTTCTGTATGTAGTGAATAGGTATTTAAATTGCTTTTGGAATGGAGCATTAGACCATTGACTCCACTTTTCCTGCAGTGCTCATTTTGCCCTTGAGTCTGGTTTGTGCATGTTTAAATAAAATGTGTGGTGACTCAATAGCAACACGACCAGACCCAAGACATCCAGAAAAGGACCGTAAGCATACACGCTAGAAAAGTCCAGGGTGTGGCCAGTCAGTGCCTTTGTTTGGGGTACATGCAGACAGAGCTTGTTGGTGAAGTCAGAAGAGTGTAATCATGATTTTTTGCCTCAGCTGATGCTTTTGACAATATTTTTTTGTAGGTTGGACAGGTTGACAAACTGATCTTGTCTCAGTCCATCAACTTAAGAATAGTGGGGCAGCTGCTAGATTGAAATCCATGAAAAAGCATGGATATTGAAAAGTGGAAGAAGAGATGTTAGCTCCATACCCGCCACTTTAAGAAATATACACCACATGGACGTCTCCCAGTAAATGCTCATTTGATGTCAAGGTGCTATATTAGGCACTCAGCTTAGAACTGCTACAGCTTCCAAAACATTCCCACCAAAAACCAATTAAAAGAAAACACTACTGAATCAAAACAGGGAATTTCTCCATTATTCTGTAGTGTTTTCTTTGAATAACGTAAAGTATTACTGTATTTGGTAACTAATAATTTATTATACTACAGAACATTAATGTCACATGCCTTACATATATGCTACAATAGAACTATGTGTTGCAATTTGCCCAATTGTAAAAATCACCTGAGTGATAATGACAGATCCTCCAGGCTTTCTCAACACAGGGAGGACTAGCATCTCATAGGTAGGGCATCCTCTTCTGTAACAAGGATTCTCTAAGTGTGGTACCCAGGCCAGCAATATCAGCTCACTAGCAACTATGAAGAATGCAAAGTAACATGCTGCACCCCATATTTATTGAATCAGACATTCTAGGATGAGTGTGAGGTTTGGCAATTTTATTTTAACATGCCATACAGGTACTTCTGGAGTCATTAAATTTTGAGAATCACAGGCCAAGAGCCAGGCCAATCAAAGTACAGTAGGAGATCCTAGCATCAGTATCATCATGGAGCTCAATGGAGATGAAAAACTCAGGTTCCACTTCTAGACCTGCTGAAACAAACATCTGCAGGTGATTACTTTGCTCATTAAAACTCTAGAACACAGCTGGGGAGACAAAGACTGGCACCCTGTTTTCTGGTTTTGATGCCTAGGTGTACTCCTGATCAGATTTATGCAGACCTGGGGCAAGATATTTGACTATTTTCATATTCAGCTTCTCCTCCTACAAAATAAGCATGATATTAATGCCCCTGGTAATCTTCAGAGGATTGTCGTGAGGGTGAAATGAGATCATGTATCACTAGTGCCTGATACCCAACACAAAGTAAATGCTCAGCCAGAAGTGGCTATGGATAGCTTCTGATCTTTTTTAAGATTACTTACCTAATCTTGAGAAGATATCCACAAAGTTATAAAATTGGATTGCTTAAACCACAAATACATGAAACTGAAATACTGATGTGCTTGAGATTTGAAGTTCTCATTATAAATATTTTAGCATTTATAGTCAAACACACAGTAACTAGACAAGAACTAAAGGAAAGTCCTGGAAAATGGCTTATTATAAATGGATTCTTCTCAATGCACCAGGAGACTTTAGTGGGACTTGACAGACTAGGTAGAGACACGCAGTAATGAAGAACGTAGAATAAGTCTGGCCCCTAGTTTTCCTTCAAATAGGAAGGTAAGTTAAACTAATTTTTTTCATGTCCAATTTACCCTGGAATATGAAAATAAGTTGTTTCTCGTTCTAGTACACTCTATAATGAACTTGCAGCTGTATCAGGAACAAAAATAAGAGAATAAGCAGGAAATTGACTATTCTAAGAACATGTTTTGCCATTAATTCAAATAGTTAAAGTATTTCTTGTATATGTTTTAAAAATCTGACCCACGTTCTACCCTGAGTTGTGAAATGGTTCTGCTCTATTCTTACATATCTTCTGCTCTCCGCATTAGTTGCAAGAAATAAAATTAGAACAACTTCATGTCTAACAGGAACATAAAATTCAATGAATGACGTATCTTCTGCCTCAGTAGAGCTGCGGAAGCGCCCAACTATGGCAGAGTACCTCCAGGAATGGAGTTTAT
Organism: Cuniculus paca; assembly: GCA_004365215.1. Classification (NCBI taxonomy): domain Eukaryota; kingdom Metazoa; phylum Chordata; class Mammalia; order Rodentia; family Cuniculidae; genus Cuniculus; species Cuniculus paca. The sequence continues at coordinate 15,136 of RJWT010000529.1, forward strand.
GGATTAACTGCTGCTGAAAAGTCAACAGAGGGAGCACAAACCATTGTTTTTTGTGGTACATTAAAAAACAACAACAACAAAACAGTTATTAAAAATAAATTTCCCTGGCAGCATGGTATGAGATAAAAAAAAATTACATCCAGGTGCCTAGATTTTGAAAGATATTCATCAGAAGTCATATTTTCTGGTTCAAAATTCTGTCAGAAACAAAGTAATGATTTATAAAAAAACATTGTTATTATGGGGAGAGGTGAGCTGGCCTGATGTTTATTCTGGGCTTATCTCTTGTATATATGAAGTCTTAGCAAAGGCCTTTAAAATTCTCCTTGCTCTTTCTGTAGTTTCCTTTGGCACATCCCTATTTCTATTAGTAATGAATCACAACCTGATTCACATACAAGCAAATATATAGTTTCATTCCCTACAAATTTAGGTTCTAAATTTGAAACTTCTCTTTCTTAATCAAAAGAATCTTGCATTTCTCATACTTAAAACTTTCTTTTCTAAGGAAAAACCCAGAGACCACCTCCATATTTTTGTCTGAGAACTTTTTACATTATTTGACTTCTTGGATGAGAATTCAAAAATGAATGCTCTTATATCTTACGTGGCTATTTCATAAGGTTGCTGGTTTACAAGTTCTTGATTTTTTTTTAGTGAAAAGTTTACTTTTGGAATGTATACAAACATCTATGCACACTATTAGCACTTTTTAGATATTTGTTATCTAGTCGAGTTATTTAAAATATAGGCAATTCTCCCAATACCTCCTTTCTGGAAGTTATTTTATGCAGTTATCTATCAATAATGATTTTCCCCCTAATAATATGTATTCACTTTTTTTGGTAAAAACCTTCTAGGTTGAATACTTGTAAGACCAAATATTGGAAATTGTATGTGTGCGAATTAAATCTTTATGTACAAATTGTTTTTAAGTCTCTAATAGTTTGAGAGTGAAAAGGTTTGCTAACACACACTCACAAAAATGTTTAGCATCCTGGCTAGGTGGCTTTGTCACCACTGTGATAGTATTGACATTACTGGCTATTCAAATATTGCTTCCACCAAAGTCCCAGTTGCCAGAGTCATCCAGAAAGCTCTATACATGGCCAGCTGTACCTTATAAAGCTCCTTGTTGCCTTTTCCCACAACTATTTTATCAGGAAGCTATGATTGGTTGTTTTTCCACCATCCAAACATACCTGGCCACATTGCACTTTTATTTGTTGTAACTTTTAGATGAAATTTTATATCTCTTCTAATCTAAATCATGAACTCCAGCAGCATCCCCTTTTGCCTCATTTGGGGGCAGGAAGGGGACTGCATATAATAATATTCGGTGACTGTTGCCATTAGAAATTTCTTGTAAGGAATGCAATCATTTAAACTAGATTGCTTGTCTTAGCTCACAAAGATAACTTTTTAAACTGGTGCAAAGGATACTGAGTCTTATTATTTTCCCATCTTCAATACAATCTTGTGCTTGACCCTCATGGTATCAGCATTAAAACTACCCCCATACATATGGCTGCCAGAATGTAGCAAAGGGAAATAGTTAAGTGATTTAAATTTTTTACCACTGAAAGCTTTTAGCTCATTGATGTTCAAAAATAAGTTGAAGAATCTAGCGCAGACCACTCAGAAACTAACAAATCAAAGTGCCATTCACCAATCAAATACACAAGCCAATTTCCAGCTAAACTACTTTCCAACTACTCATGGAGATTCAGTTTAAAAGAAAACTCAACCAGAATCTCTTCTTTATGGTCTTCAGACTACCTCTGAATTAATGAAAAGAAGTGGCAACAGAAGCTAATAACTATTCCTGATCACTGAAGCAATCTACAGAGGTGGCTGGGAGGCAAAAGAACTGGGAGAAATTGAACTTGATGGGTGGAGCCCTATAAATATCCTCTGTGCTTCTTTACTATCCCCTTTCCACAAGGCAGTGCCGTGGCATCTGCTCCCAAACTGTTCCCATCCTGTTCAAAAACTGACCTGAATATATATTGGGCTTAATGACCAAATGTTTAAAAATTCATTGCACAAGAGCAGCTGAAAGCAGTTGATTGGTTTGAACTTTATTGTATGCACCTTGCTTCCCAGAACCGCAGTAAAGAGGAAGGTCAGCTGGTAAACATTTGGGCATTTAAAAATAAGAGGCCCTACATTTCCCAATACCCCTATCAATTTTCTTTACTCGGAGCTTTAGGCCCTACTGAGTTCTTTGTGCCGAACTGGCGCTCTGTTGGTTTTTATCTTCATGTCCTAATATGCAGGGGTTAGAAAAGCTTTGGAGAAGAGGATGCCTGCTAACTTCTGTTACGCCCCAACCTGGAAAAGTTGTCCTCCCTCATGGACTGGGGAGTCATTTCAAGCTAAGGAAGCAGGAGAGTTTAATTTTTAATTTTTAAAAATTAATTTAATTTTTTCCTCAAGTACTGTTTATAAGCAACTGTCTTTCCTAGAAAGATAAATTGTCTGAAAGAAAGCTCATATTTTACCACAATACTCTTGGTAGACTCATCGCTGGACTGGATGTGACAGGTTTGTTCTATCTGGGTATGGGTATGCCCTAAGGAACAGAAAACTTTCCATTGTCGCACTTCCCACTGTTGTTTCTGAAGTTATATTCTCAAATCATGGTACTCTCCTGGAGTATATTGTTGGGAAAAGAGATTATTTATTAAAACAATGGTTGCTTAGCATGAGAAGACAGCTTAAGTAATTTAACTGTAGCTCACAGTGGGCTTTTTAAGTAGAGCCTAATTCTATTGAAACTAGTACATTATTAAATACATCATTTCTCTCATTCTTGGTTAGCAACGACTTTGCATTTTTATGCTTTTTTTTCTTTCCTACCTGTGGATCCAAGACCTGGGCTTCTCTGCTCTGTCTGATATGTGATCAATCTGATTCTATTTATCAACAGTACTGATATAAACAATCTTCAAAGAAAATAAAGCCCTGAGGCCTCTGCTCAATGGAGCATGTGGGACGGAGGCATTTGAGGAGGGGAGCAGAACTGAGGACCACTGGAGGACACAGTACACTTTTTCTTCCCACAGTGACAAGATATTTCCTCCTGTGATCTCATGGCATTTACTGCTGCTTCCATGCCTGTCATCATTTCTATTATAAAAATTGAATACTTTGGCTTTATTCAGAGGCCCTGGAGTATGAGTGTATGTGTGTTTTAAACCCACTCTTCTCTTCAACTGATTTACTCCTTTCTTCTTTATAATTTTCCCTTTCTCAGTGTGTAGTCCTTTGTCATTAGAATGATAATCATAATAATAGCAGGGATGTAATTTCCCATAATGCTAATAGTAGCTGTGTGCGCATACACACCCAGTTTATTCTTAGATTCATTTACGTTCTGACTTCTTCATCTCATATTTAAATACAGCAGGTGTTTATCTTCATCAAAAATGTTTGTTGAGCTCCTCCAGGGAGCATGGGGCTGGCCCTAGGTGCTGTGGGCTTACACGGGGCAGATTTAAAGATGTGGAAGTACTATTTTTTCTCCCCAACATTCTGGAGTGTGGAGTTTTATTTCGTTTCTTCAGATGTTGTAAGTACAGAACCTTTAGTTCTGCTTACCTTAAATTTCCTTAACTGTGTTTGCAAGGACAAGGAGACCGAAGCATACTAAATTGAATTATGAAATGGTGCCCTGCTTTTAATATGGTACTCTGCTTCAGCAGTATAATTGAGAGGGATTCTCTTTCGGCAGCCATTAGACAGAGAGAATAGATGGTGATTATATAAGTACTGTGATTTTTTTTTCTTTTTCTGACACTCTTCAGCAGCCTAAGAACATGCCATTACTCTTCACAGTGCCCTTATGATACAGGTGAACAGAAATTTAAGTAGATTCCTCCAAATGGGTTACACATAGTAATAATACCTTTTAAATCATGCTTTGCCTTGAAAAAGTGCTTCTTATTCTCATTTTGTTAGAGATACATTCTGAAGTATTTAAAATAAAAACATAATAATGTGTGTAATTATTCAAAAGAGTTCATCGAGAATAACAATGCCAAATATAAATGTCTAAATGCTAAAGCATCGAAAAAGTGCTTCCTTATGTTTCATCTTGCTAAGGTATCACCAAAGCCCAACAAAACTGTGTAATGACAAAAAAGTGTTGTCTCTATTAAACAGATGAGGATAATGTGATAGGTCATAAGCTGCTAAAGATAACATGACCAGTAAATGATTTCATTAGGACCAGAATTCTGATTTTCTAATTTGAAATCTAGTGGTTTGTTTTCCTTTTAAAAACCATACTAGGGTTCTTACTGGCAATTGTAAGTGCAACTGAGACTCTTAGTCATGGACCTAACTTTTCAAGATCTGATAAAAATGTTACTATCAAATAGCATTTCTGAATTTATTAGACAAATTGTCTAAGGCGAACCTTAGGACATTCCCAAATGAGCCTAAAATGTTTGCATTTTAAATAGACAGCATAATATTATAAGGAGAGATTTTGGGGTAAATCAGGCTATCTGGGTGGCTCTGGATGAGCTATTTGTTCTCTCACAGCCTCAATTCTCCATCTCTATAACTGGCAAAAGAAGCACCAACTGAAAGAGTGGTGGTGAATAATAAATGAAGTACTGTATTCAAGGTCTCAGCACAGTGTCAGCTGTGGAGTAAAAGCTCAATACCATTAACTACCATATTTTTACTGGTAACCTTATTACATATGTTTCCATTAAATTAAACTTCAACCAGTACACCTATAAGACTTGTAATGACTGTGAAAACTGAAAGCTTACTTAGTAAGAAAACCACTATAGAGAATTCAGGCCATAGGAAGATTAGTTAAAATAGGTGTTCCTTGGTTACTATAATGTGCCCGTGTACATCCACCAGGATATCAAATAGGAAAATGAAAAAATAAAAAAGCACAGAATCAAGCTATTTGCCTTTATCTAGGGTTCAAAAGCTTTGGAGATAAAATGAAAATATCACTGAAGATAATCCAATTTGAGCTTATTGGTGATAAAAATTAAAAAGCTACTTTTTCAAAAAGATGAATGGATAATTCAGGTAGAGAAAATCTGACTAGTCAGCAAAAAGGAAATCCTTTAGGTCATGAATACTCAGAAGCTACAAACTGAAGTAACAATGAGATACTACATTACCTGCCAGATTGTCAAAGAATATTATTTAAAATGATAATACCAATTACTTGTAGGAATGTACAAAATGAAAGTAATCTCATATATTCCAAGTAGAAATACAATACTAATAACATTCATGAAAAATAAATTATATATGTGGTTCATATCCATTTCTGGGAATCTATGCCTTGGATATAAAACCACAATATGCAAGTCTGTATGTATCAAGACATATGTTACAGTGTTCACAGGAACAAAATGCTGAAACCAGTAAACAGCTAACAATAGGAATGGAACATCTGTACCATGTAATACATTCAACATAAATAATGCATTAGCAATATTTACAGGGATGTTATTAAGCAAAAAGAGTAAAAGATGGAGAGAAAGGTTTGTCAAATGTTGACATTTTAGGAAAGTAAGCAATATATAGGTGCATGAACATGATAGATGAGCACTGATAAAAGTTAGGACAAGTACACATGAGAATGTTAAGACTATAGCACAAAAGAAGTAAGAAAAATTTCAAGTGCACCAAAATAATCCACAAAAATACATACTGGGATATGACATATTCCATTTATTTATGTTATGGTATAAAATATATATGTGTATATATTACATGTACAGAAAAATTATTTGAATCCATTAACTTACGGGTAGTTAATAGATTGTATAATAAAGTGAATGACAGAGTAACTTGTATCATATGGTGCTGTGTTATCTTAACCACAAAAACCCAAATATGACTTGAAATTCAGCACTCTATTGTCTATAGGCCATATCCAGATGTGTACATGTTTTTGTAAGTGAAGAATATAGCACACCTCTGTGTGTATATGTTGTTTACAGGTGCTTCCATACTGTAACTGCAGAGTTGAACAGTTACAAGGACTGTTACCAGCAAACACTGAAATATTTACAATGTAGTCCTTTATAGAAAAAGTTTGTTGGCCTTTCATATATGTGATTTTGTACATGTATTCATATAAGTAAAAAGCAAGGTGAAGATGTAAACTAGACTGTTACTATTGGTTATGTAAGGGAACAGGATTGGATGAGTAAGGAGGAATGATAACTAGCTTTTGCTAAACTTGTTATTACATGTATGTATCACCATAATTTGAAAACCAGTAAAAAATAGTTAAGCTGTAATAGTTTAAGGCAAAGAAATGGAACAGCAGCCTTAGAAAACTAATTATTTAGAGCTTAGAGGCTAGGATTATACATCTATCAATAAACATTGAAGTGAATCCAGTGTGTTATGCGTTGGAGAGTCACACAGAAGTGAAAGGGTAGGAACTTATAGGCTAGTGAAAAAGCCAGTGTGCAGCCATGAAACACGCTATGATGAAGAACAAAATATGCAGAGAAACAATTTCATTGAGAGACTTGGGGACTATTGCACATAGGAGGTAACATTAGTGATGTGTCTCCCAAAACAAGTCAGTGTTTGAATTACTGTTCAGACAGAACTGAACAGAAAGTGGGATGGCTCAGCAGAAGGTGTGAATGTCAGCTCATAGCTCATCCACTGAACAAGAAGATGTTAGGTATAGCCCAATAAAAAGGTTGCAGGACATATCAGGAGGTGTTGCAAGAAGGCGAGGAGTCAAAGATAGGTTTGAACAAACAGGCTGGCCTTAACCTGTGGGAAGTTAATGTAAATTACTTTAGAATCTGTTGTATCAACAATAAGGAGTCACTTCGGGATTTTAAAAATGTGAATATGCTAACATTGAGTAACTAGTCCAAAGTCACAGAATTAGTGTCAGAAATGGGATTTGAATCTAGACAGTCTAGACAGTGGGGTACTAGTCTATACTCCCAACTATTATGTTTTTCAACCTGCAGTGAGTTTGTTCATTCCCTGAACAAACATTCATTAATATTTCACCATATGACAGGAAGTTTGCAAGGTATTAGGGATACAGGTGTGCTGTAAAAGTTTGCTTATACCCTGATGGCAGGCTAGCAGATGAACTGATTAAAAATTGTTGACTGTCGTTTTGCATTGACAAAGATTTGGACTCTCCATTCAGACTCCAGGCAGAGAATTCGGTTATTGATTACATATGTCTGCCATGGCTGCAGAAAGGAATCTAAGCAGCACATGATTTGCTGACCTGAAAAATGGCTTAAGTGGATTGCACAAGTGACACAAACACAGAGTCCATAGAGTTTGTCCCATTTGGAATGGTTGCTTGAAGAAGTTTGGGTGGCATTCCTTTATTTCCATGTGAACTCTTATCAGATTCTGCTCTCCCCATAGTGATCCCACTCACAGCACTCATCCAATTGTCCTGATGGTTCATTAGGTCAATTCTGCAGGACTCTGGGTCACTGCTTAGAAATGCCGACTCCAGGATTTATTACTGCTGTCTCCCAGCAAACACACGAAATTCACTTTAGTTCAAACCACCCAAGCATGACAACTCTAATAATGATGTTTTAATAGTGTCTACTGTGTTAAAGGTTTTTTTAAAATCTGATATCTGACATGAGCTAACATAAGCAATATCATAGCCCCCCCCATTTTTTTAATAAAACAGTTCCTTAAATGAGGAACTCAGTTGTACTATACTGATAAAAACCTAATGATTTTTAAAATGACATTTTACTCTAATGTTTATAATTTCATTGTTAACCATGATTGTATTGTGGTATTTCAGAATATAAGCAGTAATGTTCCTCAGCCCAAGTTCATTGAATTCACCTCAGAAAATTTAGGTAACTAATTATCCGAAACTACTGAGGCGGCGACTGTTTGCTTCCTGTATGATTACACTATAATATAAGGTTTTTCTGTAATGGAACAAAAATAATCCAAATTCTTCACTTAGTATGCTAACTGGCTACTCTAAAAATTGCTGTTAGGTTACTTGCAAATTTTTGTATAATGAGTATTCAGGTTCAACTTAACAAGGTTGACATTGTTTGGGGGTAACAGATGTGTGCTTACATAGTTTTAAATGAAAGCAAGCCCCCAAAGAAGCTCAATAAACAAATGACAGTGTTTGGAAAAGAAAGAAGCTTGTTTCCTTTGATAGGGTGCAGGGAATTTAACCAACCTGTGTTTATAATTACTGTCTGGTTTAGTTAGTGCGAAAGAATCTACTTGCTACTCACTTATAAATAAACAAAATAGATCTACTTTCCTATTTTTCAGCCCATCTGTTGGAGTTTATTTTTCTTCTTCTTTCTCTTTTTATTGACTGCAGACCACTTACTTTATGTCCAAATTATGTCGTTCCATTTCAAACATTCTATTCGTTTTAAGGTTTTCTTTTTCTTCCTAAATTTTTGGCCTGACTAATAAAGATGACACCTCCTCCTATATTTCAAGTAATCCTCTCCATCAAGACTGTAAATTACTAAATTTGAGTCAGTTGTTCACATTTGGATGTCTGGTTGGATACCAAAGATGGTATTTTTCTTGGCAGGCCTATGTAGAGAGCAAGTTGCTACTACCCAGTTAATTATAAAACAACATCAAATGAACACTGTCGCTTTGGGGCCACAGGAGAACATTTCAAAGCAGATGAAGGCTGTTGTTTGGACCTTGTGAACAGGCGCATGTTTTCATATGAGAAACTAAATCTCATCTTTTCAATATACAAAAGTATGCTGTTTAATTTGGGGAAGAACTGTAGAAACCCACTAACTGTTTTGAAATCTTCCCTTGAAGATTTTGCTATCAGTAAATTCACTGCATTATGTCTACTGTTAGTTAATTAGAGTAGGTATATTCATTTAAACTTCAAGTTGGCTTTGCAAGCTGTTTTTTATTTTTCCCTCAACTTCAGAATTACATGTGCCAACATAAAGATAGGTCAGAAGGAATAAGATATTACATTTTCATTTCTATGCAGTAATATATTTTTTAAAATCTAGTTAACCAATTTCTTTCTCAACATTACTTTGCTAATCGAAATTAACACTGGGCTTTTATTTATTATTAAAATCATTCTTCTTTGTAAAGACAGATTTCTTACTAGGGTGTGGGTTTACCTTTTGTGAAGATTGCATTAATCCATCACGAAAATTTTAAAACTCAATAAATTCATTTTACCATAAAAGATGTATAAAGCCATAAGCATTTTCCAGATGTGGATGTGGATATAAGTAAAGAAAACGCGTCTGTTCTGAGAGAGGAAAAACTGTTGACATTTCTTTGAAGTGTAATCTCTTTTGTTTATTTGGTTTTTAATAGCTTCCAGCAGTTAGCCACATATTTTTTAAGTGATGTTGTTCACATACTTTTTATTTTTTTTTTATCATGAGTGGCATTAACTTACAGCCATAAACTTAGAAATTTAACCTGTAAAGGGAGGAGATCATCATTTAGATGGGTAATTGAATAATTGCCAAAAAAGTGCAAGACACCTTTGTGCTTAGCAATTTTTGAAGTAAAAACTGTGGGGAACAGAGTTCAGGGAGTCAATTTTCTATTGTTTTAATCTTCAATGTTTATTTATAACAGGCAATCTTTAAATGTTGCCTATTTTTTTATTCTCTCTGTGTGCCAATCATTTGACCATTTAATTTTAACTGAAGAGAAAAAAGAAAAATTTTCAGGATTACCATTGTGTGGGTCACCTGTGTTGCAAGGCATAATGCATCATGCATGTGCACACAAATTTACTGTAAATGAGAGGAAAAATTTAGACTGATAAAAAATCATTAAAATTGACTGAGTGGCTGAAAAGTCTGTGACACTGAAAAATGGAAACTATTTGGAAAGTAAGTGAAAACTTAAAAAATATATGTACAAGCTTTTGACATTTCATGATGATTTATATAACAGGCTGTATGAGAATTAATTTGATATCAGATGTAATACTGCACAACACAGAGTGCATTCAAGGTTGAGGAAATTTTTTTATATATAAATTAAGTTTGGGAACCATTTCTCATTCTGTCCAACCAATGCTTCTTAAATATTACTTATAATAATGTGATTCTCCAAAGCTTAATATGGTGGCCTTCATATATGCAAGTGTATTCAGGAAGGTTTATGTTCTATTCCTATTCTGATGTACATTTGTATGTATACTGTATTGAAATGCTACATTTTTCTGGTTGGAGTTGATTTTTATATATCCAAGTAGGAAAAATAATTCTAAAATGCTGCTAAAGTGAAACAATTGTTATTAGGATACATAAATGGAAGTCATGTCTTACAATGTTAAAAAATCTTAAGATGAACTCATTTTATGTGTTTAGGCAGTTCTAAGCAATGTTCTGTATGCACTGGTAATAAAATTATTTTAAAGGATGCTCCTTGACCAGCAACTCAAACTACATATTAAGATTTGCTCTGTTTTTCATGTGTTTTCCATCAAGGAAGTCTGTGGTTACCTTCCTGATTCTGCTGGACTGGAAAAACATAGCTAATATGGTGAGATCTGGAGAAAGCTTTGATGCAGGGGCTTTGCAAATAAACCTCCAGATGCCATATGGTTTACATTCACCTCTCAATTTATTTCCTATAAATGTCTATTGAATATTCCATTGAACCAACACATGTGAAACTAGAGCTGAAAAAGAGAACAGTATATAGAATACTTTGTGGCAGCAAGTGATTATCGTATTTCTCTCCTAATATTGCTACCAGCCTTAAATGCATGGCAAATTAGTTAAATGCCAAAGTTTCAGACTTAAAGCGAAAATGAAGAAAAATATTTTACATTATCAAAACAACAGACCATTTTTATGTTTTAGGTAAACCATCTCATCCTCTGACACTTAGCAGAATAAAGTTCACGGTGCTCAGATGCAGAAACAAATACTATTGAGAAGAAGCAAAGGAAAAATAAATGTTAGCAGAAATATTTTACATGAATCTGTTTAGGAATTGACATATGTCATATCATTCTCTTTGGTTCCATTCTGCCGTGGAATCCAGGCACTGCTGCCCTGTGTTTTCTGAAGGAGGTGGACCAGAACAATTCTTCCACCAACTGGGCTTACTTATGCCTCACCTTTGCAAAATGAATCCATTTTTATCCCTCCTAACACCAGTATCCCAAAAGGGATAGCCAGAGACTATTTTGTACTTTTAGATAATTCTCCCACAAAATTTACCTACTGATTTCGTCTGTGAGAAATCCATTTTTTCCCAATGAACAACCCTACGAAAATACAAACATAGCACACCTGGCAGTAACCTGATACACGGTCAATCGGCTTCTTCATGGCCCTGTTACTTTCAGTGTCCTCTCTTGCTTGGCATTTATACATTAATGCCAGAACAGAAGACACACGAACAAAACAAGAAAAGGAGAAAGGGAGAATTTCCTCATACATGGTATTTTGTTGGTTTTCAGTATTTGATTTGCCAAGTGTTTTATTTAATATTTTAATATTAAGTGTTTGGTAACTGATAAAACAAATCAGAAAAGCACAACAAATAAAGTGTTATTAAGTTAATTGTACATACAAAGAGCCGCATAAGTCCTTAAGAAAGGCAAAAATGATTATTCCCTCAGACTGTAGCCAGACCACAGCTTGTCCCCTGGGATTACAAAGTTTGGGTGTTCTATCCCACAACCTCAACATGTGATTAGGTTCGTTTCCTTCACAAAAATATATGGTATCACACTGCAAGTCATCACTTTTTAGGCAATGTCTTATTTATTATTGACTAAAATCACACCATAAATTTATGCTTCTAGAAACAAAGCAGTAATAAAAGATGAAGCGAGAAAGGGAGAGAAATCACTTGAAGTAGATGAAAATCTTTGCTGTGTGCGTCATTGTTTTGTGACACCAAAACTGGTACTGAGAAGCCTTATATTTAAAATGTAAAACTTTGAAACTGAAAACAAACATCTCATTCAGAATTTTTAAAATAAGTGAATGGCAGGAGAGAAATCCCTTGTTTCTTATTAACCATCAAAGATGCTTGAGATATTTGCATGTGTTTTTTCACTCTATTTTTACTATCATTATTATAAAATAGACACTGCCATATGCTCCTAACTTTTAAAAACTTCATTTTTAAGGTTTTCTTAACAAAATTTTTAGATTATAGAGTTGAAAGTTAGAGGTAAGAAGCAAGATTTTTGAAGTTTACATGAGAAAAATTTATTTCTAATTAAGGTACATACAAAATCATAAAATTTTTTTGATGACAAAGTATATCATTACTTACCAAGTAGAAAATTCTGCTATGTTCATTCTACATATATGCAACATATAATTAATATGTTTACTACTTTCTAATTTTAAAAATTTAATCTTTTTTTCCAAATGATGCCAGGTTAAAATTCTTTGGTGACCCATTCTATCCCATAGACATTTTCCCCTTTTCTTGATTAGTATTTCTCTTGTTTTTGACAGTGAAAATGCTTCCAAAATAAAGCTAACTCCTTTAAGATTAGGTACTTCTCTCTTGGGGTTATAGAACAAGGAGAAGAAACAATTTGAGAAATTCAAATGCATATATTCCAGGAGTAACTTCTCTTGACTCATTCTTGAATCAAGAAGATTTCAAAGATTAAAGATGAGCTTGCCCTTTAAAAATGTACCTCACTTAAGTCCACCCTCAAAATTCATTAATGAGCAGTAAATCATGTAATCAAAATTACTATTTGTGAGTGCTCTATCCATGACTAGTGATCCTATATTAAGTAAGCATTTTAAACGAGTAAAATTAAGAAACTCAACATGTGTTTTCCTCTGGTTTCATTGAGATCACAAGTTGATTTACTAATTCAGGAAGAAAAATTAATATATTTGGCTCTTCTGTTCCCTGCTGAGAGTAGCTGAGTCTATGAAATAGTGTCAACTAATTCCAAGAACAAAGAAATTGCCACTTTTTTACATTCTCTGGTTCCCCAGCTCAGCAGAAGATTCCAATTTTTGTTCTGTTGAGGGTATTTGTCTTCAATTAATAATCATAGCACTGACCCTACGTCTCCCAGAGTTTTTACCTTGGCAACTCGTCCCCCACAGCCCAAGTCATGTGCACGCCCTGTGGGTGAGCTCTCTCTCTGAACCCATCACCTTGGCACTTAGTGAACTGACCTGAGGAGCCTATTGCCTATCTAGATGAAGAGCTGTAGAAACACAAATTACTCCCAAGATACTAACATTCAGGATTGGCTTGTGAACAACAAGTAGACAAATTTCACATTTCAATAGCCTAGAACTTACATAGCTATCTGGGAAGAATAAAAAACTAAGTAAACTAAGTGAATGGTCTATCACCAGCTGTAATGAATATTCGATCTTAAGGGTAGTCTGACAGTGTAAGTAGTATTGGCTTCTCACCATTAGATGGAAGATATTGAAAGACATTCTAAGAGTCAAAAGTCCTAAATGGCTTGTTTTCTAATATGGACAGAGATGGACTCTGAGGTTTCAGGAGGAAATTTGAGATCAGTGAATGTAACAGAGTTGAAAGGCAAGAGTTGGATCTCTGTTATGATTTGCAAAAATATAAAAATACATCTAACTGTTTGATCCTCAGCCTGTGGCACTACGGGGAAGTGGTAGAACCTTTAGGAAGTGGGGTCTAGTTTAAGGAAGTGAGGTCATGGACTTGTACCCTTAAAGGAGACATTAAAATCTGGCCTCTTCATGTTTCCAACATTATTTCCCCAGTCACCATGAAATAAGCAGCTTGTTCTGTCTTATGCTTACACCATGATGTTCTGCCTTGCCAAAGCTCCAAAGTGGCATGGCCAAGTTACCATGAACTGCAACTACTGAAACCATGAATCAAAATAAATCTTTCTTCCTATAAATTGGTTAATGGTCTCTGTTATCTGTCACAGGGACAGACAGCTAAATAATACAATCTCCAAATAGTTTCCCATCAGAACTTCATGTGTGTATTCTAAGTATAAGAGTACAGACTTTTAGAAGTTTTAAAATGAAAGTAGTTTCCTAGTCCCTTCCTAGCTGTAGGATTAGAGCATCAACTGGTAAAAACCTCCAAAATAGACTTCATAAACCATTTTAACCCATAAAAAAGATGTTCTGCTGTAGGCATTTTTCTTGGAGTCATTCTTCTTGGTCTTTTTTATATGATCATAATTATCATTTTCTGACCACAGATATTTGGATAGAAAAAAGCATCAAATCACACACTGGTTAGAGTTGTGGCACAATATAAATTTGTGCCCCATCTAAATTTCAGGAAAATCACAATACAAGTGTTTTTCTTTTTTTCCCAAGATGATCAAGATACTGTCCAAGTCTGAGTGTGTTAAATATTTTCATGCATGAAACAAAGAAATCTTCCCTACATCTCAAAAACTTTCTTAATCCCTTTACCGTTAGTATTAAAGGGTAGGGATGAAGAGGCAACTCTTGCTTTCAAACCACTCATAAACTTCAATCAATGTGCTCTCTGCTGCAATGACAGGCATGTGAATCATTTCTTCAGTTAGGATTCTCAAATTGCAAACAACAGAAACAGTGTCTAACTTAAGCAGAAAAGAAACAGAGCAAAGTTTATTATATGTCACTTGGATTGCAGAAAGGGAAAATACACCCAGCAGCAGAACTGTAGAAACACCACCACTAACCCCAAACCTCTGATAGATTAATGAGTACTGGATGTATTTTGCTGTGTTTTAATTATTCCTTAAAATCATTCCTCCTAAAATTCAACCATCCCTGAGAAAACTCTGATTCACCCAATATGAGTCATATGTTACCACAGACCATGAGAAGGCAGGGCATCAAGATTACACACAATGGGCAAGGAGTTATTTCACAAAAGGACCATGGATTCTGGAACCAAAAAGGCCAAATACCACCAAGTGCTCACTGTGATTATTTCTCCTATGGTTATGATGAAAGAGTAGAGGAGCATCCTGGAGAAGTGACTTTGTCTTGCAACTCAGCTAAGCAATTAAAATCAGAGCCCCTTTCAGATGACACACAATAATACTGGTAAAAATATATACAGAGAGCTGTTGTGGTCCAGCCTTACATGGGTTTGGGTCAACAATTGCCTCCAGCATCACTGGGCTTCACTTCTTTGTCTGTGGCATAAACCTATAACCAAGTGGCCCCTAAACTCCATGAGTGTGTGTGAAAATATTTTGACAGAATGTGTATAATGTGTTGCCTGACTACAGCTGGAATAATAAAGGATTATACATACAGCATTTCCACCCATTTTTCCATAGGATTTGATGCATAGCAGGCGCTTACGCATTTGCTATTCAGCAAGGCTGGAAGTGTTATTGTTCAGTGACTGTTGCGGGTACCCCAGAATTCAGAACTATAACACAGTTTGAAAGATCATGGAGGGCCCAACTTTCTAATCGGATTCCATGCTGATAACCCAGAGACTAGGAGTAAAACAGTCCTTCAACATTTGGAATCTTCAGTTATTTCAAATCGTCTCACTGGTTGATGGGTCCCTAACTGCTGTACAATACTTTTAAGTATTAAAATGCTATTTCAGAATATCTTATTTTCATTAAATAAGAATACTGAAGCAAATATATATATGTGTGTGTATATTTCACATCTTTTGACATGATTAGCTTTGTTGAAAAATGACCTTCTAATTATTCCAGGAGCTCAAAATATGCGCCTTTATTCTTTTCTTACCTATGTGAGTCCATCAGAACTTTGGAAACAAAGGTGGATTCTTCAAACCCCTTTTCTCCCACAAACAAAAAACAAACCAAAAAGAACCACTTTCTATGTGTAAATTTCTGTTTCATCTTGTCCAGTTTTCCTCCCTATTCCTTAGTGGTAGACATCATTTTCCTATGTCATCTCAAATAATATATGAGATATTATCTGACTCTAATTTACTAGGTAAGTGAATGAAAAATGCCTTCATTTACATGATTAACATTTAATTAACATTGTTAATTAACATTGATTTTTTAAAAACTTTTTCAGCTGAAATATAACACTTAACATTGACCCGAACTTTTAAAATAAAAGCTAGGTGTTAAGAAAGCATAGGGAAGTTCATGATTGATAACATGTATTATGATCTAGCTTCATGTGATCTGGGCGGAAGTTATGAAGTAATGTGCATTGTACCATATAAAACCCTAATGATGGTTAATGCTAGCTAATTAAGATGAACACTGAATGGAGCCAGCCTGGCTCACGGGGGTATTAACATCTTATTAGAGTCTAACAAAATATTATTTTACTCAAAGCCATATATAGTGAATCACTTTAAATTCTCACTAAGCAATACATTTGGAATCAAATTAGACATTAAAACAATATTCTAATCATTGTTGCCAACAAAAGTAATATTAAACACCTTCTTAAATTTAATGTTGAACCATGTGGGGTTCATTGTTTCATTTTGTTTTAATAAACCTTAAACATAGAAGCATGACATAATTTTATATTATCACCAAAGAGGAGTGACTATTTGCCACCCCCAGATTTTTAAAATATATAATGTCTCATATATAGCCAGGTACCTGCACTCAGGTAATCCAAAATGGCCATTTCTACTGCATGCTAGACATCAGACTTCTGCAACCAAGAATGCTATACTCACAAGTGGATTAATCCATGGATGTTTACCGCTGAAAGTGGTCTTAGGAAGGGAACCTAGCTGGACCTGCCTCTGGAAGTATAGCTCTTGCTGGTGCACCCCCCTGTGCTCTTCTTCCCAGTCAACATCAACTAAGCAGCTTTGATCTGCCACGCACTTCTACCATAATGTCTCTGCCTTGGAGCCAGCCAACCACAGACTGAAACCATGAGCCAAACAAATCTCCCCTTCTTAAATTGTAGTTGTCAAATATTTTGTCCCAGCAGTGGCAGTGCTTCCCAACATAAGAACAAACCCAAGTTTGAGCAAAGCATTTTGCTTCTGTAAAAACAGGAGTGTCCTTGACCTTCAGATGTAAGGAATGTACCATAGGGTCAAGGTCCTATCAGTTCCTAAAATACTTTATTTTCAATAAATGTAGGTCAGGTATTCAATGTTTGAATGCCTACACATAGTAGGAGGCAGACATGGGGAAAGGTACTACCTGATGATACAACAAATATTCTAATAATTTCAATTTCTCTATTTCATAGGATTTAGATGTCTCAAACAAGGCAACACTCACTCTACTTGTCATGAGCTTGGCCCTAAACTGAAACAAAAGGCCAATTTGTTTGTAGTAGAAAACACTTCTTGTGTGTATGCTACTCGTTGGCCTGTTGACCCATTCCCAGGCCCTCTAAGGGCAGACATTGAGAAATGTCCTAACTGAGAAACAGAACCTGCAAATAAAAATATGTAATAGAGTCCAATACATATACAGGATATGAAGGGCAGAGGTGTTGCTCACCAAGACCCTCACGTAGCTTCAGCTTGAGACCTTGGCCCTGAAGCCATCTCCTCCACGGTAAAGAGGCAGTGCTGTGTCAGAGCATACGAATTCTTATATGGAATCGTTTCCCACCACTCACGCCACTCCACCTATCATGGCACACATGCCTGGCACACCACTTGTCCTCAATTACATGCTGAAGGCATAAATGTATGTGAGGTAATCAGTGCTCCCATTTGTTTACCAATACATGAGACACAGAAGAAATATTTATTGAATTGAAATAAAATGTTTGAATGATGGCCTTTTCCTTGGAAAATAGCATCAATTGGAAGAGTTTCTCTGAAGGAAGACACCATACACATTTCTCATTTTATAGCACTATTGAGAAGTTGTTAAGAGAGAAAAGAACCAAACTGAGTACTGTTACATTCTGTTAAGTTTTAACATACATTGAGTAAATTCATAAGATTCCAAAGAAGGATACATAGGGTATTATTAGGTTGACTATGGTATGTGACCTGAGGGGAGGGACAGGCTAGTCAGAGGGCAATTGAAAACTTGTTGTCCCTGGATCAAAGTCAGCCTAGAGATAGATTTTAGTCAGTCAACTGTTATAGCTTATATCTAGATGTCCATGCAAAGTTTTTTTTCTCACAGATGGAGCTTTTGGGAGTGACTGGATCGTGAGTGTGCAATACTGGATTAGCCTACTGATTGGTTTAGCATAGTTCTGGATTGGTTTGGCATAGTTCTGGGTGTGAATGACAGACTTACAAAAGAAGGAAGACCCAACCTGGCTGTGGATTGCACCAACCAATAGGCTTGTAGCCTGGATAGAATAAAAAGAAAAAGAAGTAAGTCTTACTGCTTCCTACCTGCCACCACATGAACTGCTTCTCCTCTGAGAGTCTCCCTTTGCCATGCCACACTGCCTTGCAGCCAGTTCACTATGGACTGAAACCTCTACAAACTGTGAGCTAAAATAACTTGCAGGTGTCAGGTATTTTGTACCAGTAATAAGAAAGTAACTAAAAAATCAATATAATAATTGAGTTTTAGTTTAAATTAGTTGCTATTATTTTAAAAAAGGAAGATTACTTAAAATATAATTTTCTGACTAAAAGTCTGAAGACTAGGCAACATTGAGCTCAGATTCTCTTTGGCCCCAACCAGCAGCTTCCACAAGAAGACAGGACTCCTTTTTCTCTTGCCAAAGCCCTAAGTGCAAGTACCTAACTGACCCATTTGAGTTCTTAAATCTACTTTAACTGAACCTATACTACTTGAATACTTTTTTTAAAGGGAGTGTTATCTATGGATTTTTTTTTTCTTTTGGAGGGGTACCAGGGGTCAAACTCATGACCTTGCGCTTGCCAGGCCAGCACTTACACCACTGAGCCAAATCCCCAGCCCTGGATTTTATACTGAAAAAATTTTTTTTTCAGTTCTAGGCGTTAATCCAAGGGCTTTTGCACTGAGTTACATTCCCAGTCCTTTTTACATTAATGTGTTTTTATTTTGAGACAGGATCTTGCTAAGAGTGAATTTGCTACCTCCTGCCTCAGCCTCTCAGAAAGCTAGGATTACAAGCATGTACCACCACACAAAACTCACAAGGAAGTTTTTTTTATATTTTAAAGAGAAAAAACAATAAAAACAATGATACAAAATTTCAAATCTGGAGAAACAGGCTGAGATGATAGCTAGTGAAGTAAAATACAACTTAATGCTTGTAGTGCTTAGTGTTTCATTGACTTTGCAGGCCTAAAGCCAATAGTCTGATCATCTATTTAGAGGATAAAGATGCGCAATATTGCATCTATGTAAGATCTCCTTTATAAGGTGGTAGACATTGTTAATTCCCTATTTTGTTTTAAAGTCTTGTATCACCTTCACTGTTTTGTTTTTATTGGTTTTATTCTTTCTGTTTTATTTTATTTTATCAGGTCTGATGGCATGGGCAGCTATTTCAAAGATAGTAAGATATATTATGGTAGCCATTGCTGATTTCCTGTTATCTTGTTTTGAAGTCCTGTATCATTTTCACTGTTTTGTTTTGGTTGGCTTTATTCTGTTTTATTTTGTTTGATTTTATTCTCTTAAAAATAAAAAAAAATTTTAAAAAAGGAAAAAATTTCAAATCAATATACAGGAGAGTGGCAATATTGCATACTGTCATTTTCAAAGTAGTGGCTCATATTACAAGATATAGGCATGAAAAATTGATCAAACAATATAAACACAAACATTTGTTTTCAGTGAACTAATAAAAATTAGTACTATGGCTATCTTAAATATCATATTTTTTTTCCTTTTCCTTTCCTTCTTTGCTCCTTTCCTCCATCCTAGTTTCTCTTTCCTTTTGTAGTTTCTTCCCATCTCACAATATCTATTGCACATTTTGAATCTTATTTGCTCTTTCAACTTCTTGCACTAGGGAGACAATATGATGTTTACACATGCATCTCTGATTTATTTCTTTTATGAGTATGGCCTCAAGTTGCATCTATTTACCTATAAAAGTCTCAAGTTTATCCTTCTTTATAGCTGAGTAGTATTTCATTGTATAAAAATACCACATATCTTTTATTCATTGCTTGGTTGATGAGCATTTGGGTTGTTTCCAAGATTTAGCTATTACAAATTGTGCTGCTATAAACATGGGTGCGCATATATTGCTGTAGTGTGGTGTTTTCAGTTCTTCCAGGAAAATACCCAGAAAGCGAATAGCTAGGTTGAATGGGGCCTCTAATCCCAGTTTTTTGATAAATCTCCACACTGATTTCCACAGTGGTTGTACCAGTCTACACTCCCACCAAAAGTGGAAAAAGGTTCTTTTTTCCCAGAAGCCCTTCTGGCATTTGTTATTGGTGGATTTCATGATGGTAACCATTCAATCTGGGGTGGGATGGAATCTCAGCGCTGTTTTAGTATGCATTTCTTGAATGACCAGTGATGTTGAGCATTTTTTCATATATTTATTTGGTATTTGTGTTTCTTCATCTGAGAAATGTGTATTCATCTTAGATGCCCATTTTTGGGTTGAGTCTTTGAATTTGGGGGGTCTGATTCTTTTTTCAGTTCTTTATATCTTCTAGATGGAAGTCCTTGGTCTGAAGGCCAGTTGGCTAAAATTCTTTCCCAATCTGTGGGTTGTCTTTTCACTCTGTTGGTGATTTCTTTTGATGTAAAAAAAAAACTTTTTAATAAGATGAGATCCCAGTTGTTGTTTCTTTGAAGTACTTCTATGCAGTTTGAGTTTTGTTCATGAAGTCTCTGCCTACACCTATGTCTTCAAGATTTCTCCTACTTTCTCTTCCAGTAGATTTAGTGTTTCTGTCTTAATACTTAGATCCTTGATCCAAATTGACTTTAGTTTAGTGCATGGTGATAGACACAAGTCTAGTTTTAGTCTTCAGCATGTAGAGAGCCACTTTTTCCAGCACCATTTATTAAAGAGGCTATCTTTCTAAGGAAGACTTTTTAAGCCATAAAAATATTCTGAAAAATCATTTTTGTAAGCAAATAACAAGCAATATACACATTATAATTCAATTTTTCAAATACATACAAATGCATATGCAAACATGATTTGCATATATGAAGCAAATACGGAAAAAAGACTAGAAGGATATATTCCAGAATATTTACATTGGTCATAGTGATTGTCTCTAGGTGATGAGATGTCAGATGGTGTTTTTTGTTTTGTTTTCCATATTCTTTTTGCTTTTCTTTTTCTTCTACACTGCACACAATGAACAATGATTTGTTATCTTCTTGATATGAAAGAAATTTTCCAGTTGAGTTTCTAAATACTTGTGGTTCTCAGTCATTTCCACCTTTTCTCTGACTGTTTTGTGAGGGACTCTGCCTGCCATCTCTTTGTAAGCTCTGCCATCCGCATGTTTACCTGCCAGCAGCACCCAGCGCTGTGTGTTTGTTTTTCTCCTCTGTGTACACACTGGTCTCTCCACTGCTCACATCCTGAGGTGCTTCACGTTGGAGTGACTGACAGGGAATCAAAATTAAAAACACCAGTTGGCATTAAAGGTCACTGCCTTATTAGAATTATTCATTCAAATACAATTAACTTACCCCTGCTCTGGGGGAAAAGGAAGAGTTTACGCTGGGGAGAAGGGACGATCTAAAGGGTTCTCCATTTACAGCCCTTCTCCCCTTTGAATATTTCCCCCCCAACAACTTCATAGACATGACAGGCAGCTTGAAACAAAGAAAGGGCAAAGAGTGGAAAGGTGTTTCCTTTGATAGACACGAGAGAAGGTTAACTTCCTTATTTTGAACACAGAATAATGTTTGGGACAAATAGGTTCTTAAAAAGCCTTACTCAAATAGTGATGTACATACTGGAGAGTAGAGGTTTTGTCTTCCTTTGTTATCCTAGTGGGACAGAAGCTTATGAAAGAACTGTGATTGACCACCACCTACAGGAGGAGGCATTGTCATAACTGGATCATTGCTGTACCTGTGAAATGCTCATAAAATCTTGAGATACTGCTCTAGCAGTATATACCCCATGCACCTAAAATATTAGGAACACATTCCTGAAGACTCTAGTAGAATCCTGTCTACAACGAAGAAATTCTATCCTAGATTAAGAAGTCCTATCTTCTTTCTTCATTTGACTTTGAAGTCAGACCACCTGGGTGTCAAATCTTGACATGGTCCCAGGTGGGTCACTTAACCGATCTAAGTCAATAGACTTTTCTCTGAAAGGGGGTAAAAGTCATGCTATTCAGTGGTTGCTCCAGGGTTTAAATTAGAGGGAATTTATGCTGCTGTCAATTGCATATTTCAAACAAAAGAAAATTTTGATGACTATTGGGTGCTATTACTTATTAAGATGGTGTGCTAAGAGTTGAAAAGAACAGGTTTCTTTAAAAAAAAAAAACAGTCATCCATGCCTTCAAGAAGCTTGCAGTCTTCTCAAGGTGAGCCCTAAGTGAAGTAGTACAGCATGGCATGAAACTTGTAGAAACCAGAAAGATTAGTAATAGCCTGGGCCAGGAAGTGGATGAGAAAGGGGAGTGAGTGTAAATGGGCACAAGGATTCTTTTTGATATGATGGCGGTGTTCTGAAACTGGATTGTGGTGGTGACTGCACATCTCTGTAAGAGATATCATTGAATGTACTAGAAATCATTGAATGGTACATTTTAATTGATGGATTTTATGATATAAACAATGCCTCAATAAATGTGTTGAACCTGTAAGACAGTCTGATACCTGTTCATCTAGGTAAGTGGTGGTGAGCCCATGGCATGAGTGTTATTCGTTCTTTTAAGATGAAAGATATTAATATATGGGTTGTTTTTTCTGAACTAAAACTTCACTATTCAGGTTTAATTGCAGCATTAGCACTTTGCAATAAATAAGTAGGTTTTGGATTACAGTTTGGGCACTCGTCTGTAAAAGGTCACCATCACTGATCTAGGCACATGGTTAAGAATAGGACACGCATAGAAGAAGGAACAGTTCATAATACAGAGGAAAGCTTCATACTCCAAAGGTGCTGAGCTGAGTCCCAAAAACATATGTAGCTTTTGACTCAGTGGATGGAGATACGTGCCAAGCACAGAAAGCAAGTATCAAATCCCTCAAGCCAGTGGGATTAAAGCAATTTGCTGAACCAAAATTAATTTGTTGACCACAATGGAATACTATCTCTGTTTTATGTTACGTGGAGTGCCCAATTTGTGAGTATTCTTTTTTCCTTTTCCAGCATGGCCAGAAGGTATCCTTGACCCAAGAGGAAGAAAGGTAGGTTAGAAATTACAAATTGCATGCTTACCCCAAATCACTGGCCTATAGCTTTGAAATCTCATTGTCGTCCTACATTGAACATGTGAATAAACAGATGAGGGCAGTAACTCTGTAAGGTTTTTGATCACATTTCACTTAAGTAGTAGTGTTTGTTTGTTTGTTTGTTTGTTTTTAAGCAGGCAAATAAATAGAAAACAAAACCCTGCCATCCACTTCTCAGGTCCCACAAGGATTTCTTCTATGTGCATTCATGGGGTGAGAAGAGTCTTTGCAGTCTAATTTCCCAAAATTCTTAGTCTTCAAATTCAAATGATGGCTTCATTGTATACATTTTAGCTCATAGAAACCAGGTTTCAGGTAGGCTTGTTAACTTCTTAGTAGGTTTTAAGGAATTGTAACCAGCACGAGTTAAGAAATGACTTGAATTTGCATGACATTTGTCCAAAGGTGTCAATGAAAATGCCAAATGAAACATACGTAGGACTTATTACTATCCTGTTAATAATTAACTAGAAAAATCAAGTGGCTGAAGATAGTAACTCAGGATATAAATGGAGGAAGCTGAATGAGCACACAGTCTTAGACTTTGTCCAGTCCAGACCTCTAAGCAATGGAGCAGAAGGCAGACTGATGACCCAGCTGCAAACACTACTTTCCCTGGTCACGGAAGTTACTAGAAGACAGCCTGCAAAAAGACTGGAAGGAGTTGCCATTGGAGCAAGTCTGGTCAAAGATAGTGAGAAAGTTTGAGAGATAGGTGAGGTCTGTGTCATCTCTGCTGGCAGTTCACTGCCCACAGTTTGTCTGTTGGGTTTACCAATGTGTTTAAGAAGCTCTGTTTTCACGATATTAGTGCTATGTATACATATAATCTCAATCTTTAGACCAATAGACTCCAAAGAGAAGTAATGAGGCTGAATGCACCCTCATGCTCCAGAAGACTCATAAAATGAGAGCTCATTATTGATTTTACACATGACTTAGAAATAATACTTAATCACACCCCATTTTCTTTGAGAGTTTGAGGGGTTTGTTATTTTTTTAAGCTTTCCCTGTTTCTTTCTGGTCCCAGGACCATAGCAAAGTTCACCAGAGAAATAAACTTCCTATAAAATTACAAATCCTCAAAAAACAGTGTGTGTTTTACTTTCTCCAAGAATGAAACACTGCAGTCAGGTCAAGAGTGGTGTCAAGCAAACAACTTTACTGTTTTGAATTTTCTAAAGGCAGAGACTCCAGATAAAACAGCTGCCTCTTGCACACAGTATTCCTGTGATCACGTGTCATGATTGATGACAAGTCAAAACACACTGTGTTTACTCAGCTTTCATGTGAATGTGGTGGTCAGGATCTTGTGTGGTTCTGGATGTTATTAGATAAATAAGGCCCATAAACACGGTAAAGGTCTGTTTTCCAAACAAGGCACTGTTTCCTTTCCATACCTTTTGAGGTCAGTTTTAAAGCAGAAATTCATGAGCAATATGCCAAACCAAAAGACTTGAGTTCCTTTATTTTAAGACTTTATAAAGTAATTACTAATATATATTTGCTGTATTTCATTCAGTGTAGGTTTCTCAACCCTGGGATTTGGAAGACATTTAGCACCATCCCAGGACACAACCCATTCAATGCCAGTGGTAGCTCCTAAGTCATGACAACCAAGTGTCACCAGACATTGCTAGATGTTGTCAAGGAAGCAAAATCTCCTCTGGTTGTGAGCCACTGGTCTACTGTTTGGAATATACCAACAAGAAGAGCAAGTTCAGAACCATCTGACAAGATTTCACGAGAGTAGTAGCCTATGAGGTGTTGAGAATTTGTAACAGGAACTTGTATGTAACCAACAATATTAACTTTTGACAAGTAAATTTTAATTAAGCAATCATTTTTGAAAGATAATTTTAGATAGTATGAGTAAGGGGTTAATCTGAAATAGGATAGAGTATTTTCCAAAGTGAAATCCAGTTTTTTTTTTCTCTACATAGTCCTGTGTTACACTGAAAAGAACAATTGTATTCAATTTTTGTTTCAGGAAATACTGTACCAGCTCAATGGGAAAACACAAGTGAGGTTATTTTTTTTTTCCTTGCTGACTAAAACATTCCCCTGAGAAATTTCAGTCATTTCCTTATACCACTTTAGTTTATCCTTGGCCTTTCCTTAAGCATATTTCAAGAAATTCTTTGCATATTCATCTTCACTGGCGCTTCTGGTGTTATAATGAAGCATTTGTTATAAACATTAGTGACCATAATCAGATTTTAGTTTGAAACCTTATATCGGGAAACTTATGTAGGAAAGAGTAGAAATTCAGACAGTGTTACTGAAGAAACAGTTAATACAATTTAAATAAAAAGGTTTATGGTTAATTTCAACTCATTTAGTGAATTGTAATTATATGATTACCTATAGAACCTCCATAGTGTGGTATTTGAAAGATCAAAGTTAGTGAAAAGTCAGCATGTAATTAGTTTCTTGCTTTGGAGCATTAGGTAGAATTACTGCAAAGAGGCAAAACTATCATTTTATAGAGACCCTTAGGAGATTTATAATGATGGTAGACAAATATATGCATACAATATCACTCGGTGTGCTAAAATTTAATTTTTGTGAGGAAATGTGGTTGAAGATGATCACAATACATGGGGATGTTCTTATTTTAATATTGGTGGCTGTTATTATTAGAGAATCATATCAAAAGATATGTCACCAGGGAGAAAATATCATTTATAAATCACTAATGAGTAGCAAACAGTGTTTAGCTTGGAGGTATAAGGCATCTCTTCACAATGTGCATTTATGATCAAACACAAAAGATCAAGTGCAGAAAGAATAGTAGATCTATATTTTATCTTATTCTGCTAAGGGATATTTTTCTGTAGTTAGGATTTCAGTGCCTATATTTCATTTCCTGCTCATCAGAAGAGATTCTGCATTTAGAAAATGATCTTTATTGTATCTAATATGGAATTTAACTGTTAAAATAATGCATGATTGTACAGATTACAAATTATGTAATTTTATTTATGTTCCGAGAGTAAGGCATAGTTGCGCAACTTATTTATCTAGGATAACATACCAGAAAATCGCATGACTAAAAACAGACATCTTTTGGGGACTCTGTTGAGATTTCTTGCCTTTAATTGGAAAGTGAAATCAAAGTTGGTAGGGCTCTAAAGTGTAAATCTTTGGGCCTTCAATTGGCCATCTTTTAAGTTGTTACAATAAGTTTAAAATTATTTCCTAGGGAAAATCTTAGTCACCGTCCTAGGTTAAACCCATATTCCTGACTACATTCAAGCAACCACCAAATTGTCTGAAGAAAGTGCTGAGACTTTCTTACATTTTATGCCCCTCTCTCTTTTTGTCTGTCTTTCTTTCTTTCTTTCTTTCTTTCTTTCTTTCTTTCTTTCTTTTTTTCTTTCTTTCTTTTTTTTTTTTATCACTACTGAGGATTAAACCCAGGCTTTTCCACTGAGCTGCATTCTCAGTCCCCTTTCAATATATTTTTTTTAATCTTGAGACAGGGTCTTGCTAAGTCAATTAATTGCCCAGGATTGACTGCAACTTTCGATCCCCTTGCCTTAGCCTCTCAGAGTGCTGGATTGCAGGAATGTACCATCATACCAGATTATGTTCTTCACCTTCTAATGAGGAAAGTCAACCCATTTTCCTCAGCTCAGTGCATTACTAAAACTTATGTGTTGCATCCCACTGGGAATCCTAGACGAACCATCATCCAGACCAAGACCAATCTGCAACAACGTGTGTTGTGGCTGTTACTGTTGCTGTTGTGGGGACACGGGTGTGGTTTATGTTGCCCGTGTGTTTCTTCCATTTTCTCCTGAGACATCTCAGGTTGCTTTTGGCCACTCAGAAGCAGTGACTCTAAAGCACGCTGTTCTTTGGGACAGTGCTCTCTCATTATCTGGAAGACCCGTGATAAGCTGGAACCTTGAGAACTTCTCTGTTCCACCTGCTATGGAGGCCACTGATTCACATTACTAAGTGTATTCTTTAGGAGCGCCCTTGAGCTTTTCCCTTTTTGTCTGCATTCAGAGAGGCTAAGGCAGAAGGATTGTGAGTTTGAGCCTAGCCTGGACAACCTATCTACTTGGCAAGATCCTGTCTCAAAATTAGAAAAGGGCTGGAAGTGCAGCTTCGTGCCAAGACCCTAAGTTTCATCCCCAGTATCACAGGGAAAAGAAAAAATATGTGTTCCCTCTCCTGAAGGGCTGGTTTACTTTTAATTTAAGAAGAACACCAGTTTTGTAATTTTTCACATTTCCTCATCGGTGTTAAATTCTAAGAATTTTAGAGTCAATTAGTCATTCATAATGTGCCTGAGGCTTAACATTTGTGGTCCAAAGTCCCCTTCTTCATTTTACTTAATATCACTGCATATGTTCCTATTCCTGGTCTTCCATACTTCTAACTTACCCTATCATCCTGTAAAGTGCGTCTTCACAAGTCATTTTAAATATTTCTGGTAACCAAGCAGACATTGTATGTGGGGAGCAGCTGAAGCTGGAGATCAATCACACATATGGGGCTGGAGCAAGGCCAGCCCTGAAATGCAAGGCACCCAAGGCAAGCCAGTGAACAGGCTGATAGGTGGAGAGGTGTCACATGACATCAACTTGCCCAGTGTATAAATAAACACGCAGCAGTTGTTGGGCAGTTCTTTTCTCCCATCAGGAGACAGGGGCTCCACCTGCCCTCAACTTTCTGTATTCTGACTCATCTTTATTTCTTCATCCTCCACTGTCTGCCCCCCGCCAGTGAAGTTCGAGAGCTTTGCTAGACATGGCAATAATACAATACAATGACTGTAGATGC
This sequence comes from Cuniculus paca, assembly GCA_004365215.1. NCBI lineage: Eukaryota > Metazoa > Chordata > Mammalia > Rodentia > Cuniculidae > Cuniculus > Cuniculus paca. The sequence continues at coordinate 43,166 of RJWT010000529.1, forward strand.
CATACATTCTAGTGTTTTCACATTGACTAATAAACTGGGAATGTCTTCAGGGAAAGCAGATCCCTACAGTTATTTTATTTTAATTTAATTGTGAAATCCTTCTAATTCCTTCATGAGGAATCATACCACCAGCTCAGCTGACTCTTGAGTGTGATAGCCTAGCTGCATCAAAAAAAGGGAGACCTGGAAATACCAACAAATAAGGAAGGATTCAAATAGCAGAACAGGATGTTCATAGGAAAGTTAAGGAACCCAAAGGCATGATGCCAGAATATACAATGTCAGCTGTGAGGAAATTATGGAAAGGAAGCAGTATAGAGCAGCATCTTATTTATTACCAACTGGGTTCCCCTCTGTTGCTCCAGAGAATTACTGAGCATCCTTAAATTAATCCCTATTAACTAACACACTCTGAAAGATGCTGAATTGCGTTGCTTGTTGCATGCATGTGAAGATTTTTGATTAGTTTTGTTTTTTGCTTTTTCTTATGGCACTGGGGCTGAACCCAGTGCCTTTACTCTGAGCCACATCACCATCCACAGCTTTTTTCAAAATTTTTCTTTTTATTTTGAGACAGGGTCTAAGTCACTAATTGCCCAGGCTAGGTTTGAACTTGCAATAATCATCCTGCCTCCACCGCCCAGAGTGCTGGTATGATAGACATGAACCTCTATACCCAGCTGAATGAGCTTCTTGATTTCAACACAACAGTCACAGTATATAGCATGCACCATCTGACTTTTGATTTGGATTCATACTCACAGCCTGTTATGGTTTAGACCTAAAATAATCCCCAAAGTCACATCTCTTCAGAGGTGGGGCTTTTGGAAGATGACTGGATCATGGGGTGCTATACTCATCAGTGGATTAATCTATTGATGAGTACAGCTGAGTGTGCTGTTAGGAGGTGGGGCCTGGTTGAAGGTGGGTCACTGAGCATGTGACCCGAAAGTGTGTATTCTTGTCCTTAGGTCCTTTCCTCTTTCTCTGCTTCCTGCCTTCTCTGGGGAGCAGCTGTCTTCTGCCAGACACTTCTAACAGATCCTTCTACCATGCTATTTCTGCCTTGGAGTCAGCTAACCATGGACTGAACCCATGGGAAATTGTGGGCCAAATAAACTTCTCTTCCTTTAAATTGTGAGTATCAGGTATTTTGTTCCAGTGATGAGAAAGTGACTAATACACAGCACCTGTCTTATTTGTTTGGCCCATGTGACAATTAAATTTAATTGTCAATTTAACTAACTTGAGAGACAGCTATAACAGTAAAGTACACTTGTGGGTGTGTCTGGATGGATCATGGGGACATGAGTTGGGGGAGTATACGTGGTCCCTCACCCCTTTGTCTCTGGCACTCTTCCCTTTACTCTGCTACCTAGACACCAGGAAGTGACTAGCCTTGCTCCACCATGCCCCGCCACCATGATGTTACTGCCTTGCAGCCACCTCAGCATGGACTGAAAGTTTCTAAAAACGAGCCAGATTAAACTTCTCCTTTTTTTAAATTGCAAGATTTAGGTGTTTTGTCTCAGCAATGGAAAAGCCAACCAGTACAGCCCACAACACCTTACTGTACATGTTCTGTTTCCCTCTAATCACAGTTGTTTTGCTCAACTTCAGGTTGAGGTTACCCTGGAGTATGGTTGACTATTTCTGTGGCTTTCCCTCAGGGGTTTCCTGCTAAAATGAATTCCATTTACACTGTGTATCTGTATTTTATGTCAAAAACCATTTCAAATACTTGCTTAAACTTGGTGAGAATCATTTTTACTACTTCAAATTTTCCAATGTGAAGAAAACAAAAGTGATTTTGCTAGGGCTGGGGATCTAGCTCAGCGGTCTAAGCGCCTGCCCGGCAAGCGCAAGGTCGTGAGTTCAATCCCCGGTGCCGCAAAAAAAAAAAAAAGATTTTGCTAGAATATATTGACCCAAATAAAAATGGATAGCTTTGGGAATATCCTCAGTGTCCTTGGCATAAAATGGGAAGTTGTTTATTAAAACTTTTTGGCAAAAAAGGAGGAGAGGTTGGGAAGATGTTCTATTTTGAACTCTGAGCCAAGATATGTAATCTGTCTACCAAACCAATGACTATTTTGGGACTAAACCCTCTTAACTATAATTATTTAAAAATTTACTGACTATTATAAAATTAATCTATACTTCAGTGGTCAGAGTAAAAGTTCCCTGGGACTGGGGAATAGTAGCTAAAGGTTGTAAGGGAAGCTTTTGGGATCCTGAGACTGTTCTGCTTTCTAATCTGCTGCTGCCAAGAATATGTTAATTTTTTTTCAAAATATGTTATACTTTTGCATATATGAATTAAAAGGATTTTTCAAAGTTATTATTAGGAAATCCAAAGAGATAGACAATCTCATACAATAGTGAAATTTTTCCATTCTTATGACCTCCATGGATGCAATCTGGCAATATCAATCAAAATTATAAATGCATATATACTTTAACCCCTTATTTCATTTTCTGAATTTTGCCTACAGATAAATTGACATACATGAAAAATGATATTTAAATAAGAGTATTAGCTGTAGCATTGTTTGTGGTAATAAAAAAATCATGAGGAACCTAAATGGCCACCAGTAAGACCCATTAAATAAACAATGTGCGTTATGTGATGAGATACTATGCCAATGTTTAAATTTTACAAAGTAAAATAAGGAACTTTCTATGTACTGATTTAGAAGAATTCCAAGGCATATTAAGTGAAAAAACATAAGTGTGTGTGTGTGTGTGTGTGCACACGCATACATGTGTATTAAAAGGAGAAGACTTATATAAATTTATTTGCATTCAAGAGCATATTAGAATCTGAGGTGACCTTATTAGTAATCTATCTTTCTAGTCGTTCTTCAACTACTACGTAAATTTCCCTTTCAAAGAAGGCTTAATTAAAAATAATTACAAAGTTAAAAAATAGACTCCAACTGTGGTGAAATTGATATTGCAAGGCTTGTATTGCCACTCAATTTGAAAAGAAAATCACAAAGGTCTAAAAAAAAAGTTATTACATACAGCTTAACCTTCACAAGGTGAGTTATGAGTCAAAATTCCCTGGAGCCCCTCCAGTCTCTTTTCATATTATTTAGACTGTTTCAAAAATGTGGCCAGGGAAGAGGCATTAATTCCTTATTACAAAAGCATGTAGCTTCCATGCCACAGGAATGTGCTTGAAGAGCTGGCTTCTCAAATCTTTTCCTTCCTCAAAGTTTCCCCTTCTTTTCTCTTTGATTCACTCTGACCTTTGAGGAATGGATGTGAAGCTGGTCATATTCAATATTTTTATTCTCACTTACGTGATGAAGAATATAAGTGCTTTTCACAGTCGTCTGGGTAATGGAACAGACAGACCCAGGAAGGGATCCAAGAAGAGTGGTGAGTGTGGCCCATTGTCTCCATGAATGAGGAAACCAAATTTCTGGTTTGTGTGATAACTTGCCCAAGGTCACACAGGTTCTGTTCCATCCAGGATGAGAATTTGAGTTTCCTGACTCGAAGTACCTCATTCTCTGTTGGGCAGTCCTAGTTCTCTTAGACAAAAACTGATTTGCCACAGGTGCACCTTTGGGCACTAACTACAGACACCCTCTCCTCGTTCTGATTCACAGCAATATGTAAGTGCTGATGGGTGACTCTTAATGACATGTGAATACCTTAATGAGAATTCTATACTCTTCTGGGTCAGTGGTCTACCTGAAGTTTAATGAATTTCTGCCCAGTCCCTGGAGGCAGGAAAAGACCCATAAATAGGACTCTTAAGTCAGCTGGCAGGGGCTTTGTATAAAATTCAGAGGAAGTTAAGAGAACGAGGTAAACTTCCATAGGAAAGTGAATTGCGTCTATTACATAAAGACCAAAATTGTTTTACATTATCTTAGAAAAGTGAAATCAGAGTCTTGAAGTGATACACAGATTTCATCTAGTAGACCAATATTGACTACTCAGTTTTGATAACTAAAAGCCATTATTACGGGGAATAAGCTTCAACCAGCCACAGATGGAAAGAGAACCATGAGAGAATGGTGTGACTCAATGCCTTCCGCACAATTTATTATTTATTTTTGCACATATTATTTCTCAAGCACAGAGTGACATTTAAGGTACCTTACTATTTTTAATAGTACCTATTTGCCATACATATTGATCACATTCGTCATAGGAAATTTGTACCTGTACATAATATATCTTCATTTGTTTTGTTCTCATTTCCTTCCCTTCCCCTCCTTTCAACCCTTTGGGTACTTTACTGTCTTGGAGGGAAGGCAGACACTCAAACGAAAGATTTGAAAAATTCCAGTTAGATATTCTGCAACTTATTTATGATTTCTCACTTTCTTTTTGAAATCAAAATCGTTAGTGTCCTCCATCATGAGTTCAATTCAATCAAACATGTATTTATTGAAGAAAATTAGAAAGTATGGTGTGCTGAACTATCCCATCTATCAATCGTTTCAAAGTCTATGAAAGCCCCTTTCTGGAATGAAGCACGTTCCCCTTCTTTGTCTCCAAATTTTCTCTTCCATCCTGCTTTTGCTACCGTGCAAATCTCACAATTTACATCACAGAGCAAGTTTTATCAGAAACTCCACATTTAAGGATTGCGGCATGTGGTTCCCTAAAATAGAAAGCTTTGTGACCTTTTTCAAAATCCTCCCCATCCCATATATCCTTCCCAGATACACAGCCCATTCTTTCAGGGGAACGGAACAGTGTAAAGAATGCACAGCCAGCAAGAGGCTTTGGAGCTCAGCAGGGCCCTGGTGGATGCATGCATATACATGGGATCAGGGGCGAACCGGATGGACTGTCTCTCCCAGTGAGTGAAAGTCTTAAACCGAGATTAACCTTGAAGCTCAAATTAGATAAAAACAAATAGAAATTTCTCCACAGGAATAAGAGCTTAATATAAAGGAAAAGTATTTCGTAGCCCACATAACTTTAATTAAGATGAAAGGGTTTCCGAGTATCTGCTTCCTCGACAATCTTATGTTTAAAGATGTGTGTTGAGCTCAGCATGAAGGAACTAGTCTATGCAGCTCATTATTCACTTTTACAAGGGCCTACTTTGGGAGCTCTTTGTAAAGCTCTGGTGTTCACTTCCAGTTTTCTCTCCAAGTGTGCCTTCCTCTAGGCCTTTCTTACATTCTCAGGAAATCTGTCGACCCCTTTATTGCAAAGCAGGTACACCTTACAGTGGAGACACCCCCTCTAGTTGAAGGAAGATGTCAGCAACAGGGACAGTCACCTTTCTCCAGGGGCTGCAGGTCCGTGTTGGAAAGCAGGTGGGACCAGTCGAGTATGAAATTTCTCACATGGAATTCATTTAGGCAAGTTTTTTTCTTACTACAGAAAAATCTAGGAGGCACAGGTATCTGCACAGAAAATGAAACGGACACATAAACATGCTGGAAGACTTAGAAAAAACTTTCACTGAAGCTGTTAAAAGATTGACTGGAATTTTTGCAGTCATCTTACTGATATATTTCTGATGCTTTGGGTAAACATCCTTCCACTTTCTTCTGTGTTTTTAAACCATGGCTGGATATCAGCATGTATCAAAGAGCTTGGTTAGAAACAGGTCTCCAGGAATATCTCTGGAACATCCAGAATAGCAGGTGTATGGATGTTACCATGCCAGAGGTAGTCACTGTTGACTTCACTTAGTGACTGAGTGATGACACCTCAGTAGCATACCTTCCCCCAGTCTTAATTTATGATCTCTAAGAAGAAGAATTATAGTAGTATATACAGGTATTCCATAGTCAGAGGATTAGGTTTGATAATATATTTAATCTATATGTGCCTGAACCATAATAAGCATTTAAATAAATTTTAGCTATTTCCTTATATCATTAAAGATTAGATGTCCAAAAGCACACATACATGAAATATTTTCTCATGCTTAAACTTGATTCCTCCTAGGTAATATCTTAAGCAAATTATTTAATGTCCTAAGGCTTCAATTTCCACATCTGTAAAACGAAGGCAGTATTTACGTGCTTTTGCTGGGTTGTTGTAAAGACAATGAGATGATATACAAAGAGAAAGACTAAAGGTAGTAAGATTTTACTGAATGTGAAATATTAGCAATTTTCATTTCCAATGTGTAGCATGAGGTGGAGAAGTGCTGTCTTTGGGAATCCAGGATGAATTATGTCTCTTTACTGTTATCTTCATAGATCTGAAAACTGTAGAGAATGTGAAGTTTATAGAGTAAAAGAAAAAAAATCATAGGATTTGCCCAACAGATCTTTAATATTTTTAAACAGAAGTTCTACACCTGTTATGCTGTGGATCTAAAATGTACCCCTAAAAGCTTCTTCTGTTCAGAGATGGGGTCTGGTTGGAAAAGGTGGGTCTTTGGGGATGTGGCCCAAAGGGTGCGTTCTTGTTTCTGCTCCTCTCTTCACTCTCTGCTTCCTGGTTGCCATGGAATGAGCCATTTTCCTCAGCCAGATACTTTCACCATGATGTTTCTGCCTTGGAGCCAGCCAGCCATGGACTGGATCTCTTGAGATCCTTAGGTAAATAAACCTCTTTCCTTTGAGTTGTACATGCCAGGTATTTATACCAGTGATGAGAAAAACTGGCCAATACAGTACGCAAATAAACTTGGAAAACAACACATACTAATGTCTCCTATACCATAGGGCCTCCATTCCTTAGGAGATTAGCATATCAATGCCCATTAAAAAAGAAGCAAAAATAGTTCACAATAAAAAAACACATGGAACATAATTTCGTTTTGTGTTTTCTAGTTTTATTGAAACATAAACCAAATTTTCCTATAGTATCTTTTACTGATAGACTGATTGAAATATATCCTGGAATATGAATATGATCAGAAATAACATACTGTAATACATTTGAATTAGATTATTGTTTCTGATCTTAGATGAACAGCAATGTCTCATACGTTTTAAAATTAATATGCTGCAGAAATATTACTCAAAGCATTGCTCACATGAAGTTAAATGATATAAAATAAAATAGGTCAACAGCCAAATATGCCTTGCTCATAATGGTATGAGTAAAATAAATAAATATTCCTCACTATAACAGAAATCCAAGATGTCTGAGTGATGCAATCTATGCATCTATACATCTTGCCTCTTTCTCAGGCAAGGTAACAAACTCAAATACCTCCAGGGACCAGGTGACATTAAGAGTCAACCCTTCTCAGTGGTTCTATAGTAAATACTTCAAAAGTCACTGTTTCCTCTTTGAAAAGAAAAAAAAAACACAAAGACAAAACTTTTCTACCTTTTCCTCAGAGCAGCAACTCTTCTGTTTTCCCACTTTTGATCAAGAGATTTCCAGCCTTAGGAAATATCATGCAATTGCAATAACAAATTATAAATGGCACTTGCTTAGAGTGTCAGGAAGACAGTAAGAAGGGTGAGGAACTGTGGCAAGCTAAAAGCAAAATACTCCATCTAAATGGATGTACTACCCTCTGAACCAGCTAAGTGACACAACAGTGTGGAATCAGTACTGCCAGAACTTTGGATGTTTAAAGGGAACCTGAAATTGTGTGATTTAATCTGAAAGCTCTCAATTTATATATATTTGCTGAAATAAAACAATTTGTGGGCCCCAGTGGGTAGTTTATTAGCACTTCTCAGGGAAGTAGGCTTATAAGGGAATGCTCTGATGGAATTGTAAGGTACCATGTATCAGAAGAAACATCTATCATGAATCCAAGTGGACCTAATCCTTTGGGTCTCCTCAAATCCAGGTCAAAATGAATAGTTCACAAGCCGTGCATGCCCATGATAAGTTCAAATTTGGGGAAGGCGGCATTGCTAATCAGAAGTTATTAGAGCCCTTCAGAGTGTTAGTGGCCTTTAGAGTGATTATTTATTTATTACTTATTTATTCACTCTTGTACTTTGAATGACTGCCCCCCAAAGTTCCACGTGCCAAGGTTTGGTCCCCAGTGTGGCAATTATTAGGGTATTCTGGTGCAACAGAGAAGCACAAAAAAGCAAAAAGAGGGAAAAACACCTTTTACTGAGGATGCAGGGAGGAGCACACAACTCTTGTGGTTGAGCTATCTCCTCCACCGGATATAGAGGAAGTGGGGGTTATATCACCTCTGACCGGAAGCAGGGCTTGGGGCAGGCACTGATGACGCAAGAAAAACTGATTGGAATTTTCTTTGTGGGCTCAGGAAAGGAAAGAGGAAGTTGTAATCAGGGCTGAAGAGAAGGGAGGGGTTAGTGGTCAGGGAAGAACACCGCCATAATGTCCAGTAATTTGTACTAGGGAAGAAACCTGTGTGGACCTATAATAGGTGGAGCCAAGTAGAGGCCCTTCAGTCATGGGGTGGGGTCTTCAAAAGGGATTGTGGGACCTGGTCTGTCTGATTCTGTCTCTCTGTCTCTGTCTCTGTCTCTCTCTGCTACCCACACCCATTCCCTATATTTCTCTTCTCCTTCTCCTCTCCTCCTCCTCCTTCCTCCCTCCTTTTTTCCTCTCTCTCTCTTTCTCTGCTTCTTGCCTCCAGACATAAGCACTTTCTTGGACACATGCTCCTGCCATGATGTGCCACCCTCAGCCACCAGCTCTTGCTCAAACATTCAGAAAACTTCCAGAACCATGAGCCAAAGTAAAACATCTCTTTATTACACAGGTAGCCTGTCGTTTCATGACAGGAACAGAAATTTCAAATAATATTTCTGAGGGCCAATCATGTGCCTGGGACTGTTCTGAAATCTGAGCATATGTCTGGCAACAGGACAAAACAGCCCCTTCTCTCACAGAGTTTAGGTCTTAGAGGCAGGCACAAGTGGTAAGTGCCTCTTGTTTCCTCATTTGTCAAAAAAGTCACTGTAACCATTCAAGGGTGACAGTGGAAAACAGCAATGTATCTTATGTGATATGTACTATGAGGGAAAAATAAGGCAGGATGTGGAGCTAGAGAGCGATGGGGACTGGAGAAATGGTGCAGTAAAGAATAATGAAGTCACTAGGAAAATTCTACTAAGGCACAAATTATGCAGCAGGACATTTCACCTGAGAACCTAACATGTTCCTAGTATCTGCTACATGTCAAGCACCATAAGCATTACATGAATTAACCCATTTCATCTGCCTGGCCACTATCAGCAAGGCAATGCTTTGATTATTTCCTTTTAACAGACAAGGAAATAGAGCCTCAGAGAGGCTCAGTCCTTGGCCATCTCTCAGAGAGCTTGGTCCACCCATGCTGCCTGGACCACTCTTTGGTTCTGAGCTCTACTCTGGTTTCCATTTATTTTCTGAGGTGGAGTGGAGTTGCTGAAAATTTGCTTTAGGAGAGGAAGAGGCAGCCAAGAGAACCTCAGCCATTCCTTGATCCTTTAAACCAGGCTCTTTGCAGTCATCTAACCCCCTCCTCCTCTACATCCATAGACCAAAAAAAAAATGAGAAAATGCATTTTGGAAACCTAAAATATACATCATGGAAAGTATATCTTATATAAAATGTTTAGGATCAGTAGCATTGGGAAATTTGGATTTTTTTCTGATTTTAGAATAAATGCATATACATAATATCCAGAGGATGGGACATAAACCTAAACATGATATGCACTTGTTTGATATATACCTAATGTATATTGGCTAAAGGTAACTTTATACTGTATCTTTAGAGTATAGGCAACAAACTTGCATGTAGAATTTTCCACATGTGGCATCATGTAGGTACTTCAAAAGTTTTGGATTCTGGAACATTTAAATTTTGGGTATTTGGATTAAAGATGCTCAGCCTTTATTTTGTTTCATACTTTATTTTCCTCAATTTATTTTGTTTTCAGTAAAATCCTACTCTGATTATTTCCAGTGTTAATGAAGAAGTGAAAACATTTTACATTGTCAAGTACTGAGCTTCAAGAATAAATGGTGACAGAGTACCAAGAATTCAAAGTATATGGCTTTTTGTGTCAGACCCTAAACCTGGCCGTGTCACTTCTTTGCAGTTTCCTTGCCTTCCTGAAACAACCATCACTCTGCATAGACCCTGCCTCCTAATAGGTGCTCAGTAAATATTAAACTGGGCCATTGAACTTGTAGACCAATTTATTTTCCCTCCAGACTATTATTGATGCACACACATTTCCAAAATTCTTAGAGATCCTCAGACTAAGGTTGACCCTAAGTGTGACATGGCATCATTTATAACACCCAGTCCACTGCAATCAAAAGCATTTTCCTACAGAGCAAAGAGCAGAATGAACTTTTTATTCATTTGGTACAAAAAGCCAAAATTAACATCTTTTTGCTTTTACATTCAGCATGGAATATTTAATTCAGTCCTAGGTTGGGAGTTTTTCAGATTTTTAAAAATCATTTGTTGAACTAAGAGCTTCACTACTCCTGTGAAGCCCATCATTTCCTGGTATTAGATATAGCTTTTCATTTAATTAATTTTAATACAGTAATTTATTTTTATATTTTCTTCTAATCTTGTCAACCCAATGTGGATTTTGCTTTTAATAAAGTACAGGGTAAGCTACTTAAAGTGAACTAATTGGGCAAAGCCTGACTTGTCCATCTGATCAGAACGGACATCTGAAAGAAGACAGGCTGGGGGGAGGGCAGGCAGCAGAGGGAAAGAAAAAAAAAGCAAGAAACACTCTTTTCTAGAATCTATGGGGCAGAGGTAGCAATGTGGGTAGAACTTGCCTAGCACATAGGGTATAGTTGAAACCTGTGCAGGGCCCCAGGAAAGAATTCAGAAAATCGATTTCCTTTATGGTTTAAGCAGCAGTCCTAGCTATGATGAGAAAAACAGGACAAAAATCATTCTGAGTGATTGAAATGGATTGTAATTCATACCACAGTCCTATATGTGATTTTTTCTATGGCTTGTCCCTGGGCAAGACTGCTCTTGAGGACTAATATGTGTATACAATGTCATGTAGGCTCTTGGCTCTAGACCTTTGTTTTCTATCCTATAACCAAACTGCAGATCTCTTATCAAGCACACTTGCCTTCCATTTCAGTTGTGTATTGATCTTGACCATACTGTCATGAGCTAAGCACATGCTAGATACCAAGGTTTAAGGAATGCATCCTTGTACTACTCTCTTGTACAAAAGAGGTACCCCTCTCTTGAAATAAGGGACAACTAAGTCCTGTAACCCTGATTAGACTGGGCCTAGACTATTACTCTGGTTACCAATTATGGAACTACACTCCCTGGATTTCAATTCCAACTGCACTCTTGCTTGATGTTATGGATTAAAAACTGGTGGTCAACTTAGCACCAGTTGAATTAAATCAGTACGGTGCTGAGTGTAGATGGCCCACCTGAGGAAAGTTTCCAGCATAAAAAGAGACATGGAGAGGAAGAGCAATGGTGTTGTTCTCTAAGTGTTGCTGTTTGGAAATACTGGTTTTCCAGGAGGAGCTTGTCATGACTAGCTTCCCCAATATGAATTCAGTCATTATCATCAGAGGAACTTGGGACCTTGTCGTTGAGAGTGGCTGCAATTTACTTTGGAGGAGCTCTGGTCCTTATGTTGGGCATCCTTTCCTGGTGCTGGAGGGGAAGATGGTTGCTATTTAAACTCCATGAGAAGTTGTCACACTGGCTTCCTGGCATGTCCTCAACTGTTATCATCATTGGAGTAGTGTGGGACCTCATTGTTGCTGAGGATGGCTGTGGTACTTTTCAGGGGAACCCTGGTCCTCATTTTGAGCATCACTTTTTGGCTCCACTGTAGAACTCTCAATCTACTAGCACAGATCCTTCATTCTGCTGGCATAGACTTTCTAGCTTCCATCACTGGCCTTTGGGTCTTCCCAGCACAGATCCATCAAACAGACTTGCATGAGTCTTTGTCATGGGCTCCAGGCCTCCAGTGGGACTCATAGGAGGCACTATCATGGGTTCTAGGTCTTCAGCTAGACTCATGCAGGACATTACTGTGGGATCTAGGCCCTCAGCTAATTTTTTTTTAGGTCTTTGGTGTTGTGGACAGATTTCCTGCACTTTCTTGTGTTTAACTCTGGGTAACCATCATAAATGATATTATAAATTCCGTGTCCTGATTGTAATTGTTCTCCCTGCAACCCCTGACTTCAACACTTGAGATCATGTAGTTTTTTACTTGTAAACTGAGGATATTTCAACATCAGCCTCACAATGTTCTTGGAAGAATGAGTTAGTATATAAAGTGTTTAGTGCAACTCACAGAAGTTAAGTTCTGTGTGTTAGCTAATGATTATTTGTCAGACTTTTCTGGCTGTAAATGACAGAAACCCAACTCTAACAGGCTTGAGCAACAAGGGTTTCATCAACCTATTTGATGTAAAAGTGCAAAAGTAAACCTGGATGCAGATGTACAAACCATTTTTTTCACATCTTCCTTTCCATCTCTCCCCTGTTCTGTTGCCTTCCCTGTGTTGGCTTCTCTCTCAGGCAAACCTTCTTGTGCCCTCCTTATCCACTACACATAGAATGGCCAAAAGCTTCCAACTCCCAGAAAACTCTCCAATAGAAATGAGAGATTGCCATTTCCTATACCCTGAAAAAACACCAACAACCATGTCTCAGTGGACAGGCTGAAGACCTCTGACTAGATCTGAAGCCTTCATTGTGACATCCAGTATGCAGGGGAGACCTGTACCACATCTTGTGGAACCCAGGGAATAAGAAAGCAAAATCTCCTTGAATTAAGAGTAGGAAAGTGATGACTCCCTAAATATAAGGTATAAGTCTGTTACCAAGTGAAGAGAGATAGAACACCAAGTTGCCGGACCATAGCTACATCTTCCACATGCTAAAATCCTTTCTCAGTATGTCCTGCAGCATCCCACCTCAGTGGCTTCTGGTGTTATAATCAGTAATGCAGGGCATTTACAAAGTGAGCCCTGTATTTCCAACTATGTTTTATTCTAGAGTACATAATAGAGCTATCTAAATGGTTTTTATTAACATAGACATATACTTTTCTAAAATAAATGGGTGCACATCACATGCGCACACACACACACACACACACACACACACACACACTTCTGTTCCATCAAAGTAGATGAGCCTAAAGGCCATGCATGGGCCAGTAGTAGCAGATGCTCTAGTGGTACAGCCACCTCTTTTCTTGCAACACTATTTATGGAAGCCCATTCTCACCCCTAATCTTCCTCAACTGTGCCTTTTCTTCCTATGGTAACCATCTGACCCTTTCAACACAAGAGAAAATCTAGCCATGGCAACAGGCAAGTAAGCAAAGTATGTGGTTGCAGAGGTTAAATGGTGACTATATGGGTGAGTAGAGGCCTGTTCATTTCTGTCTTTGTTGGTTCTATTTACTTAGCAGGAAACAAGCAAGCAGCATGAGAAGAGGGCAAAGAAGGGGTCTTGTGGGTCAGAAGAAACGGAAGGAGTAACGGGGCAGAATGTGTGGACCATGGCAGAATGTTGTGGTTATATCTAAAATGTCCTCCAGAGAGCTTATTGTGTTGAAAACCTCATTTTCTGGTATTCATTTGGGAATTAAATGGATCATGAGGACTCCAACTCCATCAGTGAATTAATTCATTGATTGGATCATATTTTGATAGCATTAGTAGGAGGTGATGGAAACAGAAGGCAGGTACTTGTTGAAGGGGATGGGTCATGGGTATATGGTCTTGACCATCATCTCTGATCCGAAACCCCTTCTTCTTATGCCCTGGCTCTTTCCTTCACTCTCTACTTCCTGTCCTCCATGAGAGGAGCCACTTTGCTCTGCTATACACTCCCCACCTGTTATGGTTTATATATAGATGGTCCCCCACAAGCCTCATGTAGTGATGGAAGCAGCTGAATCTAGCTTTGGGATTGACTCCTTGTCTAGTTCTGGGAATGACAGTGTGAGTCCTGCACCTGCCCAGGGGTGGAGTAGACATACCATGTAAGGTCAGAAGCGGGGCGTGCTTTTCCCCCTTTTGTGTGGTTTGCACTTGCCACTTGCAGCCGCCATGAAGGGCTGCCCCTCAGCCTCGCCACGCTGCCTTGGAGCCAGCTGAGTATGGACTGAAATCTCCAGAATCTGTAAACTAAATAAACATTTTCTTCCCTAATTTTGGGCATCAGGTATTTTGTCCCAGCAACAAGAGAAAAGTAACCAAGACACCACTATAGGGTTGCTGCCTCACGATAGGCCCAAAAGCAATGGGTCCAAATGACCAAAAACCAAAAACTCTAAAACCATGAGCCAAAACAAACCTTTACTCCTTTTTTCCCCAAGATATATTTGGTCATAACCACAAAAAAGATGAGACAGATTCAGTGTGCTTACTTGGCAACACAAAGAGACCACCTGAGGCTTAAGGCTTCTGGAGGCCAATGTGGCAGGAACACAGCCTTCACGGGAGAATATTTCAGGCCAGGGGCAGAGGGGCAGGAAACACCAGGAAGATACAGTTTGAGAAATTGGGATAAAGACTTTGGATTTTCTTCCAAATGAATCCTTGCAGTAAATTATTTAAACTCTTCATAACTTTGGATCCCACTTCTCACAAAATAAGGGGAGAATATATAAACTTTACCTCTAAAATTCTTGACCCTGAGAGAAAGCAAGAATTAATTCTTAAGTGTTCATTAAACTAACATCTCAAATCTCCTGATTATAAAGCATTTGTTGAAGAGTAAAAATTCTCATCCATGTATTTCTCTTTTATTCTTCAAGGAGCTTTTAGCATTCCTCTAATATCTTGATCTTCAAATTGCTCTCCTTTTGGAGCTTGTTCTATGGATTTAACTCTAAAACTTTTCACTAAGAAAGCAAATAGGGGTCAATCATTCAGCATGTGTTTTTTGAGCAGAGATGGTGTTCCTAGCACTGTGAACTTATTTTCAATATTTTTGGAACACTTTGAAAAAATATGAAGGTGAAAAGATTAAATGCGAGTGTACTGAAATTTGATGGGCAGGTCTGAAACTAGAAATAAATATCCCTTGGGCTTGCAGATTGATATCAATGCCAAGATTTCTCTTCTGTGAGGATTTCTTTTTCCTGTTCCTTAGTATTTTCAGGTAAAACCCTTTCATCCTCTTCTAAGATTGCCGATCATACCATCATTAGGATAGAAAACAAGCATCCAGTACATCTCAAAGTCTTAAAATCATAAAGTAAATTATCCATAAGATGGAAAATATACCATTTTTAAATCCTCGTTTGAAGATGCTGAAGTGATGGGGGGGAAATGGTCATGGAGTAAGTGATGAATATACTGGACTGAATTGTTTACTATAATCTCAATTTTTAAGTAAATATGCTTTTTATTTATATAATGTTCTTGACAAAACAACAATTTTGTCAATACAGCATGACTATGGATGATTTATTTTGTTTCTCTATGAACATTTGAAATCTTTTTTATAATAAACATGTCTTCTTTTCCTCATGAATCTAAAAATCAAATTTACTAAAACATCATAATTTTCTGGTGTCTAGAGAAAACGGGTTATTGATAAAATATCCCAACGTTCTTCTTTCCCAATAAAAGAATTCTCCTCTTTCTCCACAGGTGGCAACCAGCAGACAAACTAAGGTCTACCTATTGTAGAGGACGAACTCCTTGAGTCACTTTATTGAGGTGTTATGGTGGGGGGTAAACAGTGCCATAAATTTAAATTTCTATAGAAATGATACACAGATAAAGAACTGTCTTGGTTACTTTTCTCTCATTGCTGAGACAAAATACCTGACACCCAAAATTAGGAAAGAAGAGGTTTATTTAGCTTACAATTTTTTGGAGTTTCAGTCCATATTCAGCTGGCTCCAAGGCAGGGTGACATGGCACAGGGGCAGCCATTCATGGCAGCAGCAGGTACCAAAGGCAATAGGAGCAAAAAGGCAAAAGGGAAAAGCATGCCTCCTTCCCTCCTTTATATTGTATGCCAGCTACCTGTCCTTGGGTGGCTACAGCACTCACATTGCCAATCCCAGTGCTAAACAATAAACCAATCACAAATGCTAGACCCAGTAACTTTCAAAAGGACCGCCCCCCATGACTTCATGAGGCTTTGGGGGGACATTTAAGCACAAACCATGATATACCACCCCTAGCCCCTCAAAGACCTATATACATCCTTTATGTAAAAGACATTTAGTCCATCTCCAAGAATTGCCAAGGTCCTAACAGTTTCAGTATTGCGGAGAAGTCCAAGTCCCAAGTGTTCTCCAGGATTTAAAGTAAACCCTTAGCTGTGAGCCCCTGTACAAATGAAAACAGAGTTAAACACTTCCAACATTCAATGGTACAAGATAAACATTACCACTCCAAAAGGTACAAACAGGGTATGCAAAGGATTCAGATCAAGACAAGTCCAAAATCCAGCAGGGCAAACATTAATTCCTATAGTTCCATGTGGAACATCCAAAGCAGTCCTTGGCAAGTTGTGAGCTCTAAAGGGCTTGCATAGTTTTGCCATTACAGCACTTCTGGTGGTTGTAACTCCAACAGTTTCTCTCTTGGGCTGGCTTTGTTCTCTCCTTCCAGCTTTTCTTAGATGATCCATGCTCCTGGCTTTTCCAAACTTCTGGGTTCTCCACTGCACTTTTGGCTTCACATTCACAACTTTAGACACTGCCCTCTCAGGGGCAAACTCTCTGGCCACTCAGGCTTTCTGAAATTGGGGTGGAAGTCTTTTTAACCTCTGAATTTGTGCATTGTGCATGCACTTAAAACTAGCACCACATGAATGCTGCCAAGGTCTGCTGCCAACTGGAGCAGGAGCCAAATTTTCTTCTCTCTTGGCTGTAGGGGTTGTGTCTGGATCACTGGGCACTTTGAACCTGATTATGAGGAGCAAATTGTCTATGTTGGTGCCATTTTGGAACCTGTTGTGGCCACCACCACCTTGAAATCTCATGTGGCTACTGCTGCCATTCTGGAAATAGTGAGGCTGTTGCCATTCTGGAATATGGTGCTCTGCAGCATTCTCCTCAAAGCAAAGTCTTTTTCAGTTTTGAGACCGAAAAGGGAAGAAACAAGCTGCTTCCCATGATGCCCCCAGGCCACCTTTTCTATTCTTTTGTTCCTTCTCAGCAATTCAGATCTCAGCTGTATCTTTACAGTTCACAGCTTTACTGGAGCTTCCTTTTTGGCCAAACTCACAATGTTTCACATCATCCTGCTGGGCTATTTGCTCTTGATTTGCAACATAAATCTGACTAAAAGCCCTCAACAATTACCATGCCACCACCTCAACATTCAGCTGCCTTGAAATTTCCTTTGCCAGATTAATTAGTCCAATCCCCTTAATCTTAGTGTCAGGCAAAGTCTCTGGGCATGAGCAAAATACAAACAAACTTTCTGACAAGCCAAAACACACATCATCTGGCCTCCAGCGGTCAATGTAGTCTTTCTTCCCAGGAGAAACCTTGCGAGCTGGGACTTTACTGGCAGAATTTCTATCAGCCTTCTGGTCTTCTGAGCTCTGATCAGAATGTCCCATACAGAGCAGCCTAAGGCATTCCAGTTCTACTCCTTCAGGTGACATCTCTGTACCTTTCCAAACTCTTCTCACATGCCATTTCCAAAGGCTGTTGATCCACATGGTCAGGTATAATTGCAGCAACAACCTCACTCCTCTGCTACCAAATTGTGTCTTGGTTACTTTTTCTTGTTGCTGAGGCAAAATACCTGACACCCAAAGACAAAGACAGAAAGGTTTATTTAGCTCACAGTTTGTGGAGGTTTCATTCCACACTCAGCTGGCTCCAAGGCAGTGTGGCATGGCACAGGGGCAGCCATCATGGCAGCAGTAACACCAAAGGTGGAAAGAGCAAAAGGCAAAAGAGAAAAGCATGCCTCCTTCCCCTCCTTTATATTGTATGCCTGTTACCTGCTCCTGGGCAGGTGCAGCACTCACAGCAAAAATCCCAGTGCTAGACAATGAACCAATCACAAATGCGAGACTCAGCCACCTTCAAAAGCCCTGCCACACATGACTTCATGACACTTGGGGTAGGGGGGGAACATCCAAATACAAACCATAGCAAGAACTGACTGGGGTTCAGAGTAAAACAAAATTCCATATACCAGGCCTTATTTCTTATAAAATGGTAACTGACTCCCACATTCCTTTTTGTGCATAATTTGTTCAACATTCACTTAACAAATATGTGAGGGTTCATTCTTTATTGACAAACACTTTATGGTACTCACTATATGCCAGCACTGTTTCAAAGTGGATTTTGTTTTGTTTTGTTTTTTGTATAATTCATCTTTTAAGGTAGATAGCATCTGGGTTTTATTAATAGGGAAACTGAGACACAGGTGACTTAGATTATCTGGAATCCCAAGGCCAGCCTATGATAAAATGTGAGATTCACATCACACAGTCAGCCTCAAACATCCACACTGTCACTATGATTCCAGGCACTACATTCACTCTTGGTTTCCCTTGCTACTAAACAGCAAGATGGACCAAGTTCCTATTCTCAGAGAAAATATGCTCTTGTGGGAAGACAAACACCAAATCCAAAACTCACACTAAGCAAATAGACAATTACTAAAAGAGTAAAAAATCCAGTAAACCTAGAAAAAAATTGTAGAAAATATGTGTATATGTGCAAAAATAATCACTGCATTTTAGGCAGTGATAAGATAGCTCTATGAGGCTATTGTCCCTCTTCATATGATCACTACACAGAATAAAGAGGTAATTCATTGGAGACTGTGACAGAGGTGGACAGTAAAGGAAATCACACCTGTCAATGCTTGTTGCAGTCCAAAGCCAAGGAAGCATTCCCCATTTTCAATGAAGAGGTAGTGTGAGAGAATCATTCAAAGGTGTAAGAACAACGTTCTCCTAGAAAAAGAATTCAGAAGGAAATGCTCATCTGAGCAGAAGCATGAATCACTGTGCTGCTGTGGAGTGAACTGCCAGTGTCTTACCAGTTCTGCACTCAGAAGTCTCCATGACCCCTTTTGGGCAGGGAAAAGATGAAACTAAGTTTAAGAAATAACTCTAGTTTGGAATTTCGATTAGCTTTTGTTATTATACATTGAGAAATTTTTATAGTATAGTCTAGAGATTTTTTTTTTAAATTTGGCTCTTTTAGCAGAGAAAGGGAAAATATCTTTAATTGACAACCAGACTTTGGGTGGGTAGCAAAACACAAACTATATGATCTAAATCTTAGGGATTTTTGCTTGCTTGTTTTGTTTTTAAAATTTCTATTTTATATGACTTTTTGGCCTGGGATTATTTGTATAACTTGCAAAATTTTTTGTTATGAAATCTTCTTGGGGTAGACTGAACTTCCATTTGTAAATTAAAGTTATTCTGTCCACTCAGTTCAGTTGTTCACAAAGCTATAGAGAAACCACACATCTGGAGTGCACATCTTCTCAGCTAGGAAGATACCAGGTTATCTCAGATCTACACAGAATTTAATCAAATATGACAGAGCCTCAAAGTTGGAAGTGTTATGCTGTTGGAAGCCACCTTTTGTACAGAAGTCAGAACTGCTTCAGACATGACCTCTTGTGTGACTGGATGTCCCAAGATGGCAGCCATATTTCTTCAGGATCTCTGTTCCATGGCTGTATGCTCATATGCCAGTGGTGACAGGCTTGTCTCTACCTTGCTTCTAGGGGGGTTGCAAATTTATTTATTCTTCTTCTTCATTGTAATAGCAAGGAAACATCTAGAGCATCTACCATGCTCTTAGCACATCCCTTTAACTGTCTCTCTCATGTACCCCTGTATGTGTCTGTTACAGTTTATATATAGATGTCCCCCTGAAACCTCAAGCACTTAGAGGTAGGGCTTTTCAGAGGTGACTGGACTAGGGTATGTGGCACTGGGATTAAGAGTGTGATGCTGTGATTAAGAGTGCCCAACCAAGGCTATGAGTGGCACCAGGCAAAACACAAGTGACCTGGATGGAATATAAAGGAACAGAAAGAAGCTGCTTTGCTACTTGACTGTTTTAAGACTGACCTGGTCAGCATGGGCTGGGAGAAACAGCCAGATAAGCCGCTGTACACCTGCCACCATCAGGGGAGTCCTGGTGTTGCCATACAGGCCGAGAGAAGGAGCAGCTCCACCACCACATGCCTGAAGCCATTGGGGAAGCATTGGTGTAGCTGCGTAGGTCTGGAGAAGACTTCCCCATGCCCAACTGCCTCCTCAGGAACCTGGGTTCAGAGAAAGTGAGGTGCCTGGCCCATTCCCCCACACTGTGGATGGGTAGCCAACATGGGAAGTGCCTGGGACCCCAAAACTCACTCATCCAGAGAAACCCAGGAAAATATCAATATAAAGGAGCAAAATGCAATCTCAGAACCTCGAAACTACACAGCACAGTCCTGGAGACATAGAAAAAATGGGAAGTTGCATACCTGAAATCTCTGAAATGTTAACAGCTGAAATTAAGAAACAAGTTCATGAGGCTGTAAAAGAAATCAGATCAAGCCGGGCATGGTGGTGCACACCTGTAATCCCAGCACTTGGGAGGCTGAGGGAGGAGGATCATTGCAAGTTCAAGACCAGCCTGGGCTACAAAGTGAGCCCAAGTTCATTTTGAATGCATAGTAAGATCCTGTCTCAAAAAGAAAAAAAGAAAAAAAGAAAAGAAAAGAAAAGAAAAGAAAAGAAAAGAAAAGAAAAGAAAAGAAAGAAAGAAATCAGATTAGGAATATCATCTCAGGTAAAAGAAGAAATGACAACCATAATGAAAGAAAATTGCTGAGCATATCTAAAGAGGACATAGATTTAAAAAAGAGCATAGGAAAATGATGGAAACCTTGAATGAACAACATAGGAAAGAATTAGAATGCATGACACAGATTCAAAGAGATATCTAGGAAATTAAAAACTCCATTGAAAACTGGCAAAACCATTTGAAAGAAACTAAAGATAAGTAGAGAAATCAAAAATGGCAGAATGGTAAGCAGCAGAGTAAACAGTGTCTCTGAGAGAAATAGTTCAGATGCTCAAATACAACATCACGGAGAGGACAAGAAGGAAAGAAGTGGGTCCCTTGGACTGAGGAAGATTCTAAAATATGAATTGAAGCCCACAGAGGGAATAAAAAGAAGAATTTAAATAAAGAAGAAGGTGGTGGCTGGCAGGGCCTCAGCCTAGAGCCAGACTCACCC
>RJWT010000530.1:0-64183 GCA_004365215.1 Cuniculus paca
AAACTGAGTCAGTCTTGTTTTTAATATACAGTTG
This sequence comes from Cuniculus paca, assembly GCA_004365215.1. Classification (NCBI taxonomy): domain Eukaryota; kingdom Metazoa; phylum Chordata; class Mammalia; order Rodentia; family Cuniculidae; genus Cuniculus; species Cuniculus paca. Next base: position 35 of record RJWT010000530.1, read on the forward strand.
ACAATATACAGCAGAGGTCTGTAGCATCAAGCCAGTGTTTAGGGAAATGTGGATACATAGTTGAGAGGGAGCATAACAAAGGACTAGGCAACAGAGCTAGCTCTTTGCCCAAGTGCATTTCTGAGCCTGTTCACCCTGGGTTCGTGGTCTCTTCCCTATTTCCTCACCCAGTGTCATTATTGTTTGTTCTTCTCTGCCCCTCCTGTCTGATGACACTTTGTGTTTAGTTCTAAACCCTGATTTTATTTTCTCCCCAAATATGTATGTGCATGTCTGCCTGATTTATGAATCATTGTCGTGAGAGTTAAGCTGGATTGTGAAATTGATTGACTTGAAAACTGTAAACACACTTTTGGATGTGTGTGGGTGGGTATTTATCTGGTCTCTGACTCCTTCCTGTCCACCTTCTGGCCACCAAGAGGTGAGAAGCTTTTGTCTTCCAAGGCTTTGTGTCATGATGTTTCTGCTTTGAAACCAGCTGACTGCAGAGTGAATCCTTTGAAAACGTGAACCAGATAAATCTCTCCTCCTTTTAAGTTGTGGCTGTGAGGTACCTTTCTCCATCATTGAGAAAGCTGTCTAATAGAGAAAAATAATTCAAGAGAAGTGAGATCATTGCTTTTGTGTATATCTGATCATGTGGTTCAGAAGCCCTTGGAACTGGTTTCATGGAGGAGTTTAGAAAGACTTGGAGGTACAGACTAGAGAAATTCTATAATGTTATAAGCAAAACCCAATGGGTAGTTCTGGTCAGAACTCAGAAGATCAGAATACTGTTATGAATGTAGACAGTGAAAGCCAGGATTTTGAGGTTTTGGGCTGTTGAAGTTTGAGGTAGTAATTAAGAGTCTATTGGGAATTGGACAAGAGACCACGTGCATTACATTCTATAAAATAAGTTGGCTACATTTGCCCATATCCTGAGACTTGGTGGGCATGATTTTAAGAGCTGTGTTTAAGGCTTATGAACAATTTGACAGAAGACATTCCAAGGCAGTCCAAAGTTCAGGTTGTGGCATGAATGCCGCTGGCTGCTGGTAGCCAGATTTATATTGAGAACTGCAAACAAAAAGCAGAGCAGAAAATTTTGAAACACTTAAATTTGGATGAAAGAAACCATGTGTAATGTTGGGGTCAAAGAAGATGTGGTTACTGAAGATATTAGTGTTATTATAAAGAAACCAAGACCATTTCGACAATCAGTAAGACTTGACTTTTTCCAGGCTGAACAGTGTAAAATTTTCATTTGAGAATAGATCTCCTGGGCCTCCTGATCCAGGAGGGTCTTCCAGGGAATTGGTTACCCTGGATTCATTTCACCATGTTCACCCACACTGACATGTAGAAGTCTCTGCAGGCATGGTCCAAGAGGAGGCCACCACACTATTATCTATGCTGGTGGGAGACCTTGGTGTCATCTCCATGATGGTAGTTGTTCAATCATCAAAATACAAGAATTGTGGGATCCGTGAGGTTTCCACACTGATTTCAAAGGCAGGCCTTGGAGGCCAGATAAGATGCTCCCAAGTGTTTGAAGTTGGTGAATGAAGCTAATGGTATAGTGGAGACCCCTGGAAGTCAGAAATGCTAGAGTTAAGGAACAGCTGCTCAACAGAAGCTGCAAGCAGCAAGTGAGCAGTGAGCGAAACCATCCTGAGAGAGGCTGTAAGGGATACAATCAACAAGACCATGGGGTGGAGCTGCCCATGCATTCTAGAATTCACATCTTATTGCCATGTGTCCCAGATGCATGTCAAGGAGCCTAGCTAATATTTAGTCTGTGAGAGTTTTGGTCTTGCTTTAGTCTATTCTTTTCTGTCCCTTTAGTCCTCCCATTTGGAATAGGGAGGCTTATACTGTGTAACTTGTTTTTTATTTTTATAGGAGTTTATAGCTAGGAGTTTTCCTTGAGACTCAGAGGAGATCTGGGATTTGGACTTCTGAGTAGTAGTGGAGTTACTGAGACTTTGGAGCAAGAATTAGTACATTTTTAGTTGCATGCAGAATTGATATATCACATTAGGTAGAATTTTGAATTTGTGTTTATTTGAGGATTAAGTACAGCTTAGGGAGATGTGTTTGGATATCAAGTTGTCAAAGGGTGAATATCACAGTTAAGTTTGAATGTCAACTTGACTGACTTGAAAGCCATCCATGAGATTCATAAAGCACACTTCTGGGTGTGTCTGCATGGGTCATAGAGGTACTATATCTTGTTTCTGGCCCTTTGCTTGTTGGTGGTTTTCTCTTGCTCTGCTCTTCCACCACCATAAAGTGAACAGCTTTGCTCCATCATGCCTTTCCACCATGATGTTTCTGTGCTGTAGCCTACTGAAATTAGTTACTTGATTTCAGTAGATTTTTGTTGTTGGTGTTGCTACTGGGGATTGAGCTCAGAGTCTTGCACATGCTAGGCAGGCGCTCTACCACCAAGCTATATCCCTAGCCTCTTCAATGGAATTTTACCCTTAAGGTCTTAACTGCCCTTGGAATAGGGCATCTGAAATTATAAGCAAGTAAAATCTCTCTTCCTTTAAGTTGTGTCAGGTATTTTTTCTAACCATAGGAAAGCTGACTAATACAAGTATGCTAAGGTCATGCCTACAATACCTCATCCGATCCTCCTAATAATCTGATAGATTAGGTTTTGTAAGTGTTCATTTTCCAGAAGAGAAAGTAAAAATTTAAAAGGCTACCTAATTTGCCCAAAAATATATAGCAAATAACAGAAGACTCTAACTTTCTCTAATTTCAGAACCTATGTGTTCCTAAACTTAATTTGTTTAAATCATAAACTCATCATCTATTAACAAATAATAAATGATCGATGAGAATATATTCATTGGTCCATAGCATTCTATGGAGAGCAAAAACACATTTTGTAACAGCTTCCATGTGTAGTTGTTTCTAGTTTATAGAAACTTCGTAAATTATATAACAGATAGGGGATGCCAGGTTAAAGTGATTTTCCTAAGGTTCTACAACTGATAAGACAAATAATTCTATTCTTTTCATGGCTCTGTCAAATTTTCACTTATTATACATGGGATCTCCTATGGTTCTGTCAATCTGTCCAGGTCAAACAAGGAATAACATTGATAGAAATGGACCAAAAGAGACCCTCCAATTGCTGCAATCACTTGCTTCACTTTGAGAGTGGAAAGCTAGCCTCTCTGGGCTTATGTTCATAAATTTAGGATAGTCATCTCTAGCTATGTTGAAGTGCTGTTTGTGTCTTCAGCTCTACAAATTCTCCTAGAAAAAGGGCACATGCTAACTATCTGTGATTCAAGTTGGCATCTCACACTTGACTACTGTTTTTCAGAGTGCAGTGTGGCTAAAACAACTCTTTCATGAATACTGCATGCCTTTTAAGTTCACCAAGAACTTGGTCTTTCAGCTGGCATCTGACTTGTCTTACTTGGCAGAAACTGATCATAATATAATAAGCTGGGGAAAATGCCCTTTAGCCTAATATCTCCTTAAGAAGTTCTTGAGTTTATTAACAATGCCTGTATAGCAAAACAACAGAGAGATGATGTTATAATGACTGTGTTCTTTAAAAAGGAAAATCCAAAAAAGAGTAATTAGAATGTATTAAAGTTACCTCGTTTCAGTAAATTGTTGCTGTTGCCCCTGGGGATTGAGCCCAAGGTCTTGCACATCATGGGCACTCTACCATCAAGAGTGGAATTTTACCCATGAAGTCTTCATTGCCCTCAGAAGAGGAGTAAAATCACAATCTCTGATTTTGGAGGAAGAGGAAGGCTGGGAAATTCTTTCTCTTCCTGTGTTCGGCAGGGTTTTGTGAAAAGCATTTTTCTCTCCTCTTGTCACTCTTGGAAAAAAGGCTATATTAATCTTGTTAGGGAGAGCTTTTCACATCCTTTATGGCCATCTGTGGTGCGATTAGCAAATACAGTGAATGTTTAAATAAAAATTTAAAAATTGCAGTAAAAGAAACATTACCATTAGTGTTCCTCAAGTTCCATCCCTCACCTTGGACACACTTAGCACATCATTCTTGCCACTTTCTTCAACAATTCTGGAAATCTTTCGTGTCTTTTTGTGGCTTTTATGTCCTGAATTGATTCTAAACTTATAGCAGTTTTTGTCAAGTAAAAATATTGCTTTGGGTCCTCATCCACCTTATTCACCAGATCCAGCACTGTGTGACTTCTAACTCTTCCCCCAAATCAAAGTGACCACAAGGGGAAAACTTTTTGAATAGAGTCAGACAGGTACTAAAGATATTCACAAAAGAGGACTTCTTGAACTGCTTCAAATAGTGGCAAGAACAATGAGGTAAGTGTGCTCAAAGTGAGCAGGAGTATTTTTAGGGGTATCGATGGCAATGTGTCTTTTCCTACGCTACATTTTTAAAATTTAAACATTCAGCATACGTTTAAATCGCACTTCGTATATTTGACTTGAAGTAGAGGGTTGGGATTTAGACATAAAACTCCCCTCAGATTTTAAGATAAATTTTCAGTCACATTTTGAGAGGTATCAACCCAGTATTGGTTACCTCTAAAATTAGTGCATTGCTTTTCATTGTCATTCCCTCCTGTGACTTCAATTAAAACAAACAACAGCCATGTTCAAAAGAAAAAGAAAAGCCACTGGGTAACTTCACCCATTATGTATGCTTCCCATTTTCTCATGGCTTTTGAAAGGAAAGAAACTTTGAGGTGACATTCTGTGATTCAGACTCTGCTCTTTGAGGGTTTCTCCCTCACTCTCAGGAGGTCCTTGAGTCACATAAAAGCAACTCATTTATCCTTCTTTGACGGCCCCCTTCCAGAATTTCACAGAGTTTCACCTGGAGTGATGTGACACAAAGTAAGCAGAAAATTTCAAACAGCAAATGACCTTATTTCTTAGGTAGATACTGAGGTTTTCTTCTGGGGCCTATTTATGTTTACTTTATGGTATAGAGGGAAATCTTTCATAGAAGAGAAACTGATGCTGTGTGCAGTAGGCAGACTTATTGTAATTACCCAAATGGGCACATTCAGTATAGCAGGAAAGAATAGTGATTAAGCCAGGCAGATTTAACTTCCAACCTCTGTTCTGTCATTAGCGAGCTACATGACCCTGGGCAAATCCTCAGATGACTCTGTCAATATTTTCAAACTCTTACAGCAGGATAACAACCCCTTCCTTATAGCATTGTTGTACAGACTCTAAGCTCTGTTAGGTCAGGCAAGATTATTACTTATTCATTGATGTGCCTTGGTGTCCAGCATAGAGAATGGTACATAATTAGTTCTCAATAAACATTTGTGAATAAATAAAAGATGATAAAGTTTTAAATACAGTTGTTAGTCTAATAAGGCCCAATGAATCATAGTTGCTATTATTGTTATTTTCCCAATTATTTCTGCTTTATTTTCAAATTGGCTTCACACAGACTAAACAGCACACATGATTGACAGCCTATTCCTTCTGTTACCTGGAGCTTTATTCTCCTAAAAAATTTCAAGTCTTTGTGAGAGAAATTTCAGTGACAAATTTTAAATACTTGTTGAGTGAAATCATTATGTTCAATGTCAGCTGTTATGTAAAAAACATTCATGAATAGAATATATTTGTATTATAAATGGGAAAAATGCCTGCTGACACTTTCACAGTACAAAACTTAATGATCCAAGTCATTTCTTTGGTCAGGTTTTAACTGTAAAATAATGGAGTCTTTAAGAATTCTTGAATAAACTCCTTACTCCAACTTTGGTCCACTTTTCTAATCTTGTTTTATTTAGCTCCTATCTACTTTACTTAGATAAGGTAAACTTTGTTAAGGGAAATTTTGTCTCTTTAATTAGCTATTGGGTCCTTTCCAAAGCTGTTTCACTCTCTGCTGCATCTCCCATGTCAAAGTGCTGCTTTCAGCTCACAAAGGAAGGATTCTGTCCTGAAGTGGAAGTCTTCTTTGACTACTAATGGAGAGAAGTGAATTGAGGCCAAGTTGAAAGTTGGGAGCAGGGGATGGGGTTAAGAACTGGCTGGTTTGGGGATTTAGCTCAGCAAGTGCAAGGTTGTGAGTTCAATTCCTGGTACAAAACAAACAAACAAACAAACAAACAAACAGAAAGAACTGGCTGGTTCTTAACAGACAGAGATGAGTGGAGAGAACATCTTCAGGCTCTCTTATTGCAGAGGCATGCAACAGGGCTAGACAGAATTTAAGATACTGTTGACATTGTTTCTCAGATTAGGAAGAGGTTTCACTTCAAGTACTTATTAAGACCACAGAGTAAGTCTTGGGAAGAGGACTTGAACTTCCATTTTATTTTATTTTATTTATTTTTTTTCCAAATCCATTTTATTCAATGATGAAAAGAAAGGAAAAAGAAGAACAAGAAGGAGGAGGAGGAGAAGAGGAAGAAGAAGGAAAAAATGACAACAAAATTTCAAAACATGTCAATTGGGGGCAACAATGGTACAAACACTACACATTCATCCCCAAATCATTCACCCAGAGCACAAGACATCTGCATTCAATTGTCTGAACAATACCAGCACGAATCTTTCTCTTCGGCAAACTCAGAGAAATCAGTAGTACAACTATCTTAACTATTTTTATAAACATATACATATGCATACGCATATGTTTTTTCTTTCAGCTTCTCACACTAATGAATACACACGTATGTCTTATTTATTTCACTAATGAGTATGTTCTCAGGTTGTATCCATTTACCTATAAAAGTCTCCAGTTTATCCTTCTTTATAACTGAGTAGTATTCCATTGCATAAAAATACCACATCTTTTTTATCCATTCCTCAGTCAATGGGCATTTAGTTTGTTTCCAAGATCTGATTATTACAAACTGTGCTGCTATAAATGTAAGTGCACATATATCACTGTCATATGATGTTTTAATTCCTTTTTTTTGGTACTGGGGATCAAACTCAGGACCTTGCACTTGCCAGGCAGATGCTTGTACCACTGAGCTAAATCCTCAGCCCTTGTTTCTAATTCTTTTGGTAAGATACCTAGAATGGAAATAGCTGGGTCAAATGGGGCCTTCGATCCTAGATTTTGAGGAATCTCCACACTGATTTCCACAGTGGTTGCACCAGTCTGCATTCCCCCTAATAGTGGAGAAGGATTCCTTTTTCATCACAGCCCCTCCAGCATTTGTTATTGCTTGCTTTCTTGATAATAGCAATCCTTTCCTGGATGAGGTGATATCTCAGTGTTGTTTTAATTTGCATTTCTCGAATGACCACTGATGTCGAACATTTTTTCATGTATTTATTTGCTGTTTGTATTTCTTCATCTAAGAAGTGTATATTCATCTCAGATGCCCATTTTTGGATTGAGTCTTTAAATCTGGGAGGACTGAATTTTTTGAGTTCTTTATATGTTCTCAATAGTAATCCTTTGTCTGAGAAAAAGCTGGCAAACATTTTCTCCCACGTTACAGGTTGTCTCTTCACTCTCTTGGTGGTTTCTCTTGCTGTGCAAAAGATTTTCAGTAGGGTGAGATCCCAGGTATTGATTCTTTGTGATATTTCCTGTGCAATCTGGGTTTTGTTCATAAAGTCTTTGCCTATACCATCGTCTCCAAGAGTTTTACCTGTTCTGTCTTCTGTTTTAATATTAAGATCTTTGATCCAATTCTGATTTTAGCTTAGTACATGGTGAAAGATATGGGTCCAGTTTTAATCTTCGGTATGTGTAGAGCCAGTTTTTACAGCACCATTTATTGAAATTTCATTTTAAAATAATCCTTCATATCAATACCCACAGCACCAAAGCACACAGACCGAGGGTTCACTGGGGACAAGTAGAGCTGTAATTTGCAGTCATCAGACCAAAGGATACCCTCCCTTCTTAAAGGAGTAAATACACAACTTCTTTAACATCTGAACTGCATTAATATATGAATCATATGGTCATTTTAAATGGATACTTAACTCTACTTACCAATCCTTAGCAACAAAGTCTAGTTCATGATTAGCATTAAATTCTTTATGGAATAAATATAAAACAACAAAATGCATTCAATTGAATCAATTGTAATGGCTTTCCTATTCAGGCTAATAACAATAAAGGTAAATATGTTAGTTTAATATATTACACTGATTTGATATGTCACTTATATCTTTTAGTCCCTGAGTATATTGCTAAATGATAGAGAACTTTGAATTCAGCCATTTTAATGAATTAAAAAATAAATTTTTAAGAAGGAAACTGTTATGGTTTGTATCCAGATGTTCCCCCAAAACCTCATGTACTCAGAGGTGGGGCTTGTAGATGATGATTGTGTTAGAGAGGGCTCTATAGATGGCTTGGTGTTAGGAGGTAGGATCTAGTTGGAAGAGGTGGGTCATTAAGTGCATGATTTGTGAGGGCTTATCTCTCTCTCTGGCTCTGGAATTTCTCTCTCTCTGCTTTCTGGATGCCATGCATGAGCACTTTCGTCAGCCATGCCCTCTGCCTTGCCATCCTTCCTTGGAGCCAGCAGACTATGGACTAAAATATGAGCCAAAATGAAACTCTCTTACTTTGTGTTGCAGGTGGTAGGTATTATGTCTCAATGATAAAGATGATAACTAAAACACATTTCACAAGCTCTGTCTTTTATACTTAACCCCAGTAGTGTACCAAGAGTTTCTTTCTTTAAATGATACATAGAAACATAAAATTGTACATATATAGAGAGTATTATGAGATATTTCAGTGAGTGCATATATTGCATCATGTTGAATCAGATAAAGATAAAGATAGCTCCTCAGAGGACTTCTGGGAAAATGGCAGAACAGTAAGCAGCAGGGTAAACAGCCTGTGAGTCACCATCCAGATGATGGAGTATAGAATCATGGGTAAAACAAGAAGGAAGGAAATGGGTCCCCTGGATCCAGGAGGAATCTAAAAAGTGTGAATTGAAGCCCACAGAGAAAAATTTAAAGGAAGAAGGTGGTGGCTGGTAGCTCCTTGGTCTGAAGCTGGACTCACTGCGTGAAAGGAGCTATTGGAACCTGGGGACTCAAGGTCACAGTGATGGTGGTGGCTAGTGACCACAGAGCCCTCTGCAAAGAGATCTAGATGTGGAGGGGAATGGTGATGCAAGGCAGTGGTGGTGGAGGGGAGCAGCAGATGCGGAGGACTGCACTGACTGGTGATGAGTGCAGAGGACTCAGTTCTCCCACGAGTGACAGTGATTGGCCAGGAGCCATTTTGGAGTTGGACTAGGTAAGCCCAGAAGCAGAACTGCTGCCAGATTCCTCCAGCAGTCCATAGCTGGGTGCAGACCCATGGAAATTGCTTGGACTGAGCCCTGTGCCCACATGAATTCCAGCAGCTGTCATGGGCTGGTAACCAGCTCCGTTGTGAGACCAAGGTTCTCTCCAGTAGCCAGCGTAGGTCCACAGGTATCAGCCAGCCCTGCTCTGACATGCACTCCAACAGCCATTGGGAAGCCAGCACAGATTGGAAAGGGCAACAGACAGACTGCACCAGTGCACCCAACAGCCACCATCAAATACCTGTAGCCAGCACTGGCCAGGAGAACCAAACAGTCGCATTTCAGAAAAATGGTAGCCAATTGTAGCCAATAGGACCCCACTACCCACTGGTCCAGAAAACCAAGGAATATGTCAAGATGAAGAAGCAAAAGGCAGTCTCTAGACTCCAACCCAAGCAGAGGAAGTCTAGGAGATATAAACATGGAAGAGATCGGGAATTTCACACCTAAAGTTTTTGAAGTGATGGCAACTGAAATAAAGACACAACTTCATGAGACCATAAAAGAAATTAGAACAAAAATACTATCTCAGGTAAAAGAAGAAATGAAAAACATAATAAAAGAATTTCTAAGTGCCCCTAAAAAAGACATAGATAAAAGAGCAGAAGAGTATAGGAAAATGAGGGAATCCATGAATGAACAATATAAGTGAGATTTTGAAAGCATGAAACAGATTCAAAGAGATATATTCAGGAAATTAAAAACTCCATTGAAAGCTGGCAAAAATATTTGAAAGAAACTGAAGATAGACTTTCAAACCTTGAAGGCAGGTGTGCAGCTTGGGATCATGAAAGGAAAAGTCTCTTGAAAATAACCAGGAACCAGGAAGTAACAATTCAACAGCTGCAAGACAATGCAAAGAAACATAATGTAAGAATAAAAGGTGTGAGTGAAAAAGCAGTGGGCAACACAAAAGCCATTAGAAGTATATTTACAGAAATAATTTCAGAAAACTTCCCAAACATGGGTAAAGGAAGTGAAATTCAGATAAGTGAGGTGTATAGAACTCCAGCTAGCCATAACCAAAATAAATCTACACCCAGACATATAATAATCAAGATTCTAGAAATTCAATGTAAGAACAAAATATTAAAAACTGTTAGAGAAAAGAAACAGATCACTTACAGAGGAAAACTCATCAAAATCATGACAGATTTCTCAACACAAACCATCAAGTCAAGAAGAGACTGGAATGAAGTATTGCAAGTCCTGAAAGACAACTTCCAATCCAGATTGATGTACCCTGCAAAACTTTCTTTCAAAATTAATGGAGAAAGAAGATACTTCCATGCCAAAGAGCAACTGAAGGAGGTCATCACCACCAAATCAACCCTACAAAGAATACTAAAGGACATTCTAGGGAGAGATAAAAATGGTCACAGTCCCAGGAACAGTGGCAGAGGGGGATCATCCAGCAGGGCAGACAATTGAATGAAGGGGAAAAGTAGGGAGCCAATAGCAGGAAATAGGAAAATAACATGGCAGAGACAAGCTAGTGCATGTTGGCCATAACCATTAATGTAGATGACCTCAATTCACCTGTAGAAAGAAACACAGGCAGAGTGGATCAGGAGACTGGTTCCATCAATATGCTTTATTCAAGAAACACAAATTTAGCTAGAAAGAAAATTCATAGACTGAAAGTCAATGGAGAGAGAACAATGCTCTATGTGACAGGGTGCCAAAAAAAAAAAAAGTAGGGGTAGCTTGCCCATGAACTGCAGAACAAATAAGAAAAACATGGCATTTTTATACAATGGAAACCTACTCAGCTATAAAGGAAGATAACCTCAAGGCTCTTGTAGGTAAATGGATACAACTTCAGATCATGCTCATGAATGAAACAGTTCAGAGTCACATGGGTGAGTATCGTGTTGTTTCCCTAGTACAAAAAACTAAAGGAGTTAGTGGTATCCAAAATGCACAATACATATTGTGAAAGAGAAAGGGGAGGAATTCTCTAAAAAGGGAAGGCAGTGGCCATTGTTAATCTATCATCATGACTTGAAACCCGTATTGTTTTTATTGTTCTGTTTAGTTTGGCTTAACTCCATTTTGTTTTGTTTAATTTTATTATATTTGATGGTATGGGCAGCCATTTCAAAGATAACAAAATATATTATTGTAACCATTGTGGACTCTCTATTATCTTGTTTTGAAGCCCTGTATTGCTTTCAATGTTTTGTTTTGATTGATTTTTCTCTATTTTGTTTTGTTTGATTGTATTATGTGTGAAGGTATAGGCAACTACTTTGAAGATAACAAGATGCATTATGGTAGCCAATGTTGTTTTACTATTATATTGCTTTGAAGTCCTGTATTGCTTTCATTGTATTGTTCTTTTACTGGTTTTATTGTTTTTTTGTTTGATTTTATTTATGCCTGATGGTATGGGCAGTTATTGTCAAGACAACAAGGGCATTATGGTACCTATAACTGATTTCCTTTTATCTTGTTTTGAGGTAATGCACCATTATCATTATTTTGTTTGGATGGACTACCCTGTTTCATTTTGTTTTGTTCTTTTCAAAATAAAATCTAAAAAAAAGATAGCTCCTCAACCATTTATTATTTCATTATGGTAAAACATTCAAAGCCCTTCCTTGTAGTGTTTTGAAATGCACAGTACATATTGTCATTTATAGACACTGTACTGTGCAATAGCACACCAAAATTTCTCCTTCTTACCTAACTACAATTCAGTATCCATTGATCAAACTTTTCCTCATCACTCTCCCCTCTACCCTTCATAGCTCTGGTAACCACCATTTGACTCTAAACTTCCATGAGGTCAATTTTTGTTTAGATTCCACAAATGAGTAAGATAATGTAGTACTTGTGTTTCTTTCCCTGGTTAATTTCACCCCACATAATGATCTTCAGGTTCGTCCATGTCATAGCAAATGATAGTAAGTATTTCATTCTTTTTTATGACTATATTGTATTTTGTGGCATGTATGTGCCATGCTTTCGTTATCTACTCATACAATGATAAACATTTAGGTTGTTTCCATTTCTTGGCTATTATAAATAGTGCTTCAGTGAACACAGAGTACAGGAGTCTTTCTGACATATGATTTCATTTCCTTTACATATAAGGTATGATTAAAAATGCAGTGATTACATTTAAAACATTTATTATGGTAAAAGACATTGCCATGAATTTCTCTCAAAATACTCTCACTCACTTTGAATGGACTTATCCTATTGTTTTTGTCACTTTCTGAAGCAGTTCTAGTAGTCTTCTTTCATGAGTGTCTGCAGTTGTGCTATCTTAGCTGCCTCAATATCCTGAATTGATTCAAAATGTTTATTTTTCATGTTCATTTTGATTTTAGGAAAGAGTCAACAGTGTCACATGCCACATGAGGACAAACAGTAATTGTTTTATCAGTCTACATTTCCATCAGATGGCACCCAGAAGCAGCATGCTTTTTATCACACCTTCTAAAGACATGAAAGAAAACTTCAAAACTACCTCAGAAAGTGGCAAGAACAATAAGATAAGTGTATTGAAAGCTAGAGGGAATTTTTGAGGGTAATTAATTGTAGTGTGTCTTTTAGTGCAATGACATTTTTAAATGTAAGTATTCACCAAATATTTTGATCACCCTTTGTATGTATTCTCAGCACTGAGATTCTTGTGTAACGGGATGGTTCTATTTTTCATTTTTTGATAAACTTTGATACTGTTTTCTACAATAGTGGTGCTAATTTACACTCCTCACTCACTCCAATATCAAATTTTATTCAGCACTGTATCTGCTGCAATTTTCAAAGCATCTTACACGTAACTACTTTTCAATATTTGTTGAATGTATTAATGTTAATTATGGAAGCATTGCTTATAATAGTAATATAAACTAGAAAAATTCTGGAAGTCAGCATTAAAGATTCAATTAATAATAATAATAAAAAGACAAAGCATAACAAGTGCTGGTGGAAGGATGTGGAGAACGGGACTTTTTAAATGTACAACTTAGTGACACTTTAAACATCTTAGTCAATCTGTAGATAACGTAAGCTACCTAGTCATATAGTGCTAAAAATTCAATGCAACTAAATGTAACAAAAGAAGCATAAAATAAAAGTAATTTATTATAAATATGTATTTCACTATTTAAGTGTTTAGACAAGTAATCAAACGCAGTGAAGTGGTGTACAGAGGCACTGAGAAGTGATATCACTGCTAATGTATAGCTATCAAATGATTGGGTCCAGTCTTATGTCAGCAGTGCAAGAGCTAAGCCACCAATGCCCCTAGCAGTATAGTTTTCTAAAATGGAGAACAAGTCTTAGTAAAGTTTTGGAAAAGGTAACTTTTCCTTAAATTGCACTTCCCTTGCATTCTTGGCAAAAATCCATTACATATAGAAACAGTGCTAACAATACTTTATAGGTAATATAGAATTACTTCTTACCTCGAATAATTGCAAACAGGTTTTTCAGCAACAAGAATGTCAAGCAAGATATTCAAACACTGCACCACATTCATTATGTAGAATAATTCATTGTCTGCTCTCTTTTGTGTATGAAATGGATCACCCTAAACTGTCATCTACTAGAGTCATTAGCAAGTCTATAGTTTGGGCAAGAGAAAGTGGACTCTATCTTCCTTATTCAGACATAGCAGATGCTGTGTCCTTGGGTTATAGGGATGGGCATTTTTAGTGATATTCCCCCACCCCATATTCAGGGATATCTCACGATCAAGGCTTTGAATGTCCTTTTGCTCCTTCCATTGAGGTCTTCTCTCAGGTATTGAAGGTGAAACAGTTTGTTGCCTTTGTTTCAGTGGCTTAAAGATTTGTTCCATATGGAGACAGTAATGAAAGATCATTTGGGCTTCACCTGCTTCCCATGCAGACTGCATTCTCTTTCCTAGCCTTGTACCTGGAGGAAGACTTACTGAGGGTTCTTGCCCTGATGTCATCTTTCCTATGAGCACACTGGGACATCCACACGAGGGACAGTAGATATGTGAATTTTCCTGTGCTTCTCAAGGATTCTATCTTTTTCACAAACCTATAGCCAGCCTTTGCTGAATTCTTGGTTTGGCTTCCTATACTTGTCACAGGTAAGTGAGAGCTCTGATTCTCTCTCTTGTTGAATGTGCTTGTATTTCTTCAAACTTCAGATTTGTGACAGTTCTCATATGAGTTCAAGGAAAATAGTGAATGGGCAGATTCATTGTTGAAAAAATGGAAGAGTCATTGATTTCAGCTTTCCATGTCCTACATATGTGTTCAAAATTGCTTCATAGAATAATTAAACACTTGAAATTAAAATGTGCACATGTGTAACAATTATTAAAAAGTGTGTAAAAACTTAGAAAAAAAAGAAATAGTCCTTTGGACAATTCTCTTCACATCCACCATAACTGCTGTAACACAGACAGAAGAATTTTTATTTATTTTATCTTTCTGGTTTTATTTCCCCTATTGCTTACTATGTGTCTAGGAAGTTATTTCTTGATTAATCAGTTTTAGACATTATCTATTGATTATGCCATATGACAGAAGAGAATTTAATTATATAACATTTTACCTCTCTTCCCTAGAACATTTGAAATTATATTGTTATATTTAGTTCTATCATGGTAACAAGTATAACTTCAAGTATTAATCACTAGTCCCATTATTTAAATACAGGATAACCAAAAATTGCATTTTAAATTATCTTTTATAAGATAAAATAATGAGAATTTTTAAAAATGACACTTTTATGAAATTTATTCAGTAATTTTTCTGTGTGTGGTACATCTTGAAGCATTCAAAGTACAATGCATTGTTACAATTTTGACAGTAATATCTAGTCTCTTTCCAAATTCTTTTTGTATTATTGTATTTCTTTAAACAACACACTTTACACTGTCATGTTAGGCTTTCATTTTTTTCTGTGAGTGATATAATTTCAAAAAAATTCCTACTAAACATAGTGAAGATGTCAATGATGGACACCCTTACTGACTTTTCGCTACTTGTATTTTTCAATTTGATCTATTAGAGGTAACCTAAATTGCAGAAGATTGTTTGAACTCCTTGTTTTGACTAAATAACAAACAACCACTATATTGTTTGGTCCAGAAGGTGCACAAATATTTTACAATAGTATTTCCCCTGCTTTTTTATTACAGGATAGCTTGTTAGATGTTGGTCAACACCACCCATAGAATTGTTATATTCATTGACCACTATAGGAATTTTAGCATCATTTCTTCTTTCAAGTGCTATCATTTCTGTATTATGAACAGTTGACAATAAGGAGACATTTTTTTGTCTTACCCTTTTGTAACATACTCCTTCCTCTATGATATGCTAATGTTTTCCCCTTTTCCAGTTTTTTCTTTTGCAGATCTTTTGGCATTTCCTTCCTATTCAGTCTCAGGGTCCCAAATATGACTGTTTTGTATCATAAAAGAATATCAGTGAGTGCTAGAAAAATATAACAACTATATCTAATGTACTTATAGTAAGAATTTTTATAGATTCTAGCACAAAATTATAGGTGATTTTTCCCAAATAAATTAAACACAAATTAGTAAAAGAAAATAACCAGAGCTTATTATTAGATTTCACTAGAAACAAACGTCAAAGGCGAATACAATGTTCTAAATAAAAAAATTATGCAAAAAATTCCATATAAAACAGACATACTAATATATCTCATGCAATTAAGAATCAACTGGCTGAAATGACACTGGCCCAATGCTTGGGATAGTCAGTTCAGAAACAAATGCCCTGCCCAGGTGGCACTTGGGATAAATTGGTAAGAGGTTAAATTCTACCTCACCTTCATTAATAAATAGATGATATTTTGTTCACTGCAAATTGCATGGAATTCCTTTATCTACAACAAAGTTATGATCACCTCTATTATTTCTTCCTACTTTCCTTCAATTCTTTCTATTTTCCTAATTTATTATATGTATCCACTGCAATGAGTTACAGTTTTTTATTTTTCCAGGTTTAATAACTTGCAACTATATAAAGAGGTCAAACCTAATGATTGTGAATCAATGAAGAGTGAGGACATCATTGCAGTACTACAAATACTCCCTATAAACGAAAAAGTACATTATGATCATATTTCATTTTTTTAGTTTTACTCTCTTGACTAGTGCCTGTCTTCTTTTTTCCCCCCTTTCATTTACTGCCATTAGTACACCCATTTTTGTTATAGTGCCTGCTGGATGGAATCAAGTACATGAATGCCTTTCTTCTGGAGATCTTGATGTCTCGAAGTTCAGTTTCTAGGTCTCTTGCTTGGGTCATTCTGAATTTCCTTGTTTACTCTTCTGTGTTGGAGACTACTGTAGTCTGGATTCTACTTCTTCCTCTTATTTATTCAATTTCTTGTTTTGATGCAGCCCATCTTCAAATAATAAGTATATGAGTTAAAGAAGTACATTTGTCTTCTGTGGTTGTTGCAACAAATTACCATAGCCAGGTGGACTGCAACAACATACGTTTACTTTTTCAGTTCCTAAGGCCAAAAGTTCAACATCAAGGTAGTGGCAGAGCTAAGCTTCCTCAAGAAGCTCTGGTTACCTCTTCCATTCTGGTGCTTCTGGGTGATCCTGGGCTTTCATTGCTTCATTGCTCCAATGGATCTCTTCCATTTACATGTTTTCTTTTTCTCTTTTGTGTCGTCTAAAGACACTTTCATGGGGATTAGGGCTTATTCAGATAATCAAGGATGATCTCATCTCAAGATCTTTTACTTATTACATCTACAAAGAACCTTTTCCTAAATAGATTGTAGGTGTTATCACCTACACTTATCTTTTGCAGGACCACTATTCAATCCACTATAGAAAGGAAATTGGACCTTATATACAGTCATGCTTTGGTTCATGAATATTAAATCACTGTTTATGTTTTTCAGTAGTGTTGGTAAGGAGTCTAAGGCCAATTTAAACCATATTTCTTAAAAACTACTTTTTTCTTGACATTATTAAGATCTTCCTGTTATCTGTGGCATTCTTACATTTCACAGTCATCTATCTAGTTAGGCTTTTTTTTATTCATTGGGTTGGTGTCAATCACTTTCTCATTGCTGAGACAGAAGTGAAAGGAAAATAGGTTTATTTTGGCTCATGATGTTCAGCAGGCTCCAGCATACATACCCTATGGTGGAAAAGCCTAGGCAGAGAAAAGCTGCTTACAGCAAGGTAGCTAGGAAGCAGAGAGAGAAAAAATGAGTCAGGGAGGAGATATACCATTCCAGTTCACGCCTCTAGGGTCTTGGCTCTAATCAGGCCTCACCTCCTAATTGGAAGTCAGCTGTAACATTCCTAATTACCTTTTACAAGTCCTCTGAGTGCAAGTCCTTTGGGAGTTTATCTAAACCATAACATTTTAGCCCCAGCCCCCAAAACACTCATGCATATCTCTTTACGAAAAATACATTTAATCCATATTTAAAAGTACCCAAAGTTCTAACAGTTCAGGTATTGCTGAAAAGTCCAAGTACAAAGTCTCTTCTGAGACTCCAGGCAAGTTATTAGCTGTGAGCCCCATTTAAAAAACAAGTTAAATATTTCCAACATACAGTGATAGAAGATAAACATTCCTATTCAAAAAGGGAGGAATGGGAACATAGAAAGTAATGGAACCAAAGCAAAATCAAAACACAGCAGGGCAAACATGAAATACTATAGTTCTGTGTCCAGCACTTAGGGCAAGTTGTAATTATGAGTTATGAAATCTAAAGAGTTTGACTGATCCCACTCCTACTGCATTGTCTGTTGTAGTCCTTATCCCCTCTCTCTTAGGGTGGCTTTTTTCACTGCTTATGGTTTCCCTCAGGTTTCATGTGGTTTTATGTTCCTGGCTTCTCCAAATTCTTGTAGTCTAACTGCACTTTTGGCTTCACTCTCACATCTTCATGTACAGTGGTACCTTGCTTCACAAACCCTATTATCTCCATGATTCTGGTTGCAAACTGGACCAGATGAAAACCAAGTGAAATTTCCCTCTGAGGTTGATATTGAGTCAAACCGTTGAATTTGATTTGGTTCTCATCAGTTTGTGACCAGAATTATGGAGAGAATCAAGTTCATGAATCGAGTGTCACTGTACTGCCCTTTCAGTAGCAAACTTCTGGACCTCCCAGGATTTCCTTGAAATCTGAGTGGAAGCTTTCTTGACCTCATAACTCTTGCATTCTGCATACTCATAAACTCAGCACCACATGAATTATGCCAAAGTCTGGTATCATCTGGAGCAGTAGCTCTACTCTTTTGGTTCATGGTTGTAGCTACCACTGAGAGCCTAGATGGCTTAGTATTATAAACTGAATTTTAGCAAACCAATTTATTAGCCTTCCCTTCTGGAGGAGGGAGACCTGGAGCTATTTCCTCAAAGAAAAATCTTTCTTCTTTGAGCTCTTGAGCCTGAGAAGCATATGTTCTTGTTTATTCCTGGGATGCTTTCAAGGTATTGTTCCTATTGTTCTGATACAAAGTAGTTGGATTTCTTTTTAATGCATTTTTCCCCACAATCAACCTCTGCTGTGCCAAAACTTTACAAGGTCCAACACTTTTTTTATTTTAAAGAGAAAAAAAATTGCAAACAAGGTAACAGGAGGGTAACAATGGCTAATACATTCCATACTGTTGTCTGAATTAGTTACTCAGAGTACAAGGTATCAGCATTTAATTATCCAAACAATATTAACACAAACCTTTCTTTTCAATGAACTAAGAGAAATTCTTAGTATAACTATCTTAACTATTATATATATATATATATATATATATATATATATTCATTCACTGAATTATGCCATTGGCTCTTGATTCTCTACATAAACCTAGCTAAAAGCTTCTAGCAGTACCCATGCCACAACTGAATATAACACTGCCTTGAAATTTCTTTTATCAGATTAGTTTGCTACCCTTAATTTCAGTCTCCCAGAAAGTCTCAAGACATGAGCAGAATGCAGACAAATTTTCTGCCAGAGCATAACACATATGAAGAGTAAGGACAAATGCCAAACTAGTCCTTGTTCTCAACTGAAATCTCCTGAGTCTAGCTTTTTACTATCTACATGTCTACCAGCATTCCGGTTTTGCGAACTCTAATGAGAATCTCCAATCAGGCTTGGTTTACAATATTCTATGGTTTCTCTAACCAATATCTCAAAATTTTTCCTTCTCACACGAACTACTTCCAAAGGTTTCTGAATAGAAGATCAGGTACCTGAGTTCTAGTATCAAAATCTGTCTCTATCACTTACTTTTTGCTGAAACACCCAAAAATTAAGGAAAGATAGGTTTATTTTGGCTTATAGTTACAGTCCATGGTCAGCTGGCTCCAACACAGAAACTGCATGGTAGAAAGGGAAAGCAGCTCACATCATAGCAGCCAGGAAGCAGAAAGAGAATGAAAGAGCTGGAGCTGGACATACACCCTGCCAGATCATGCTCCCAATGATTTGCCTTTAACTAGAGCCTACCTCCTAACAGTATCAGCTGTAGCACCACAATTCTACAGTCACTTTCTGCCATCCCCACCTCTGAGCACATAAAACCTTTTGGGAATGTTGTTTAATTTACTTTAAAGAGAAAAACAATGAAAACAGTGATAGTTTCTTAACAATGTAATAGGAAGTTAACAATGGTTAATGTATTGAGCATTGCTATCTTCAAAGTAGTTACTCACATTACAAGATATGAGCATGCAAAATTGATCAAACAATGTGAGTACAAACTATTCTTTTTTCAATGAACTGAAATTATTAGTATAATTATCTTAGGTAATATATATAAATATTTTTTCTTTTCTTTTCAAATGTATCTATATATATTTATAACATACATATTTATAACATATATATATATATTTCTTTGCTCCTTTCCCTATCCCTGTTGTTGTTCTTTCCTTTTGAACAGTTTTATTTCTTTTTACAATATCTATTGTAGACTTTGGACCTCATTTACTCTTTCAGTTTCTTACACTAGTGAGACAATATGATGTTTACACATGAAAGTCTGATTTACTTATGAGTATGGTATCTACTTGCATACATTTACTTATAAAAGCCTCCAGTTTATCCTTCTTTATAGCTCAGTAGTATCCCATTGGATAAAAATACCATAACATTTTTATCCATTCCTGGGATGATGGGCATTTGAGCTGTTTCCAAGACTTAACTATTATAAACTGTGCTGCTATAACCCTGAGTGCACATATATTGCCATTGTAAGAGGTTTTTAATTCTTCTGGCAAAATACCCAGAAGGGGGATAGCTGTGTCAAATGGGACCTCTAATCCAAGTTTACTTGAGGAATCTCTGTACTGATTTCTACAGTGGTTATACCAGTCTACACTCCCACCAACAGTGGAGAAGTGTTGCTTTCTCCCCACAGTCCCTCCAGCATTTGTTATTGGTTTATTTCTTGATGATAGCTCTTCTTCCTGTGGTAAGATGGAATCTCACTGTTGTTTTAATTTGCATCTCTCAAATGACCAATGATGTTGAACATTTTTTCATATATTTATTTGCCATTTGTATTTCTTCATCTGAGAAATGTATGTTCATATCAGATGTTCATTTTTGGATTGGATCTTTGAATTTGGGGGCCTGATTTTTTTCAATTCTTTATGAGTCCTAGATAGAACTGTCTGAGGGAGAGTTGGGTAAAATTTTTTCCCACTCAGTGAGTTTTCTTTTCACTCTGTTACTGATTCCTTTTGAGTTGCAAAAACTTTTTAATAAGATGAGATCCCAGTTGTTGATTCTTTGAAGTACTTCCCATGCAGTTTCTGTTTTTTTCATGAACTCTTTGCCTACACCTGCCTTCAAGATTTCTACCTGCTCTCTCTTCTAGTTCATTTAGTGTTTCTGTTTTAATATTTATGTCTTTCATCCATTTTGACTTTAGTTTAGTACATGGTGATAGATGGGTCTAGTTTTGGTCTTCACCACATGGAAAGCCAGTTTTTTCAGCACCATTTCTTAAACAGGCTTTCTTCCAGTGAATGTGTTTGGCCCTGTTGTCAAAGATAAGGTGACTGAGTAACTTTGTAGTTGTGTCTGAATCTTCTAACCTGTTCTGCTGGTCCTCTGGCCCATTTTTTTTTTGCCAGTACCATGCTGATTTTATCACAGTAGATTTGTAGTATAATTTCAAGTCAGGGATTGTGATGCCTCCTGTCTTGCCTTTGTTGTCCAGAATTGCCTTTGCTATTTGAAGTCTCTTCTGGTTCCAGATGAATCTAGAAATGATTTCTCTACATCTGTGAGGTATGCTAATGGTATTTTGATTGGGATTGCGATAAATCTGTATAACTATTTTGGGAAAATGACCATTTTCACAATGTTTGTTCTTCCTATCCATGAACAAGTAATATCTTTCCATTTTCTGAAATCCTCTTGATTTCTTGTTTAAGAGTAATGTAATTTTCAATGTATACATCTTTACATTCTTTGTTAGGTTGATTCCTAAATATTTCATTTTTTTGGGTGCTATTTTGAAGGGTGTGATTTCCCTTATCTCTCTCTCAGTGAGTTTGTTGTTTGTGTACAGGAATGCTATTGATTTTTTAGTGTTGACTTTGTGTCCAGCTACTTCACTGAATCGACCTGTTAGATCTAGAAGTCTTTCAGTGGAATTTTAGGGGTCTTCTATATAGAGTATCATGTCATCTGTGAATAGTGTTAATTTATACCTTTTATTTCTTTCTCTTTTCTAATTGCTCTAGCTAATGTTTCTAGAACTATATTGAATAGGAGTGGTGATAATGGACATTCTTGTCTTATTCCTGAGTTTAGTGTAAAAGCTTTCAGTTTATGTCCATTTAGTATGATGTTGGATCTTGGTTTGTTATTGATGGATTTTATCAGATTGAAGTAAAGACCATATATTCTGAATTTCTGTAGGTTTTTTTTTATCATGAATAAGTGTTGGACTTTATCAAAATCTTTCTCTGCATCTATTGAGATGATGATGTGATTTTTGTCTTTGGCTCTGTTGATATGGAGTAATATGTATATTGACTTGCATGTGTTGAGCCATTCCTACTTTCCTGGGGTGAATCCCACTTGTTCATGATGTATAGTCTTCTTGACAATTTGCTGCACTCTGTTTGGTAGTATTTTATTGAGGATTTTTGCATCTATATTCATTTGGGAGATTGGCCTGTAGTTCTCTTTTTTGGTTGAGTCTTCTCTTGTTTGGGTATCAGGGTAATGCTTACCTTCAGGAATGATTAGGGAGTATTGCTTCTTTTGCAACTTCATTAAATAGTTTGAGAAGTATTGACATTAAATCTTCTCTGAATTTCTTGTAGACTTCAGCTGTGAATCCATCAGAACCTGGGCTTTTCTTTGCTAATAAGTATTTAATTATGTTTTCACTTTCATTAATTGATACTGGGTTCTTCAGAATTTTTGTATATTCTTGATTCAGCTTTGGAAATTCATTTGTTTCTTAGAATCTGTCCATTTCTTCTATGTTTTCCATCTTATGTGAGTAAATATTTTGAAAGTAGGTATTGATGATCTCAATTTTTACAGGATCTGTAGTGATTTCACCCTTTTCATGCCTTATTGGATGAATTTGAGTATTTTCTTTCCTGTTTTTGATAAAGTCTGCTAGGGGTTTATCAATTTTATTTATTATTTCAAAGAACCAGCTCTTCACTCAGTAATTCTTTGTGTTGTTTTCTTAGTCTCCTTTGTGTTAATTTTTGCTCTGATCTTTATAGTTTGCTCCTTTGCATGGTCTTGGGCATGTCTTGCTCTTCTTTTTCTAGAAGCTTGAGGTGCAACATTAGGTCGTTTGTTTGTGCTCATTCTGTTTTCCTGGCATGAGAATTTACTGTTATAAATTTCCCTCTTAGGACTGCTTTCATTGTGTCCCACAGGTTCAGGTAGTAAGTTTTATTTGCATTTTCATTTTATTGTAGATATTGTTTATTTTCTTGTTTAATTTCATTGGTAGCCTATTTGTTTTTCAGTAGGATGCTATTTAGTTCCATCTGTTGATGGAGTTTTTGTGTTCCTTTTGTCATTAAGTTCTAATCTCATTGCGCTATGTTCAGATAATAAGTATGGGAAAATTTCAATTCTTTTGCATTTACTTATACATGGGTTAGCATATGATCTATTTTAGAAAGCATCCCTTGTGCATCAGAGAAGATTGTGTATTCTGATGTTGGGTAGAACACTCTGTAAACATCTACTAAGTCCATTTGTTCACAGGTTTGGTTCAGTTCTGATATTCCTTTGCTGATGTTTTGTCTAGTTGATCTACTCTTTGTGACAATGGGGTATTAAGGTCCCCTGTTACACTTGTGTTATTGCTTAGTTTTATTTTTCATATCTATTACTATTTGTCTTTTATAGTTGTGTGCTCTTTTATTTGGTGGATATATATTTATGATTGTTATATCTTCCTCTTGAAACATTTCCCTACCAAGTATGTAGCGACTTTCTTTATCTCTTTTGCTCACTCCTGGTTTGAAGTTCACATTGTCTGCAAATAGAATAACTACCCCTGCTTTTTTTTCTGGATTTTTGTTTCATGGGCTATTATTTTCCATCCTTTGACTCTATGAATTTCTTTTTTAATTAAATGTATTTCTTGTATACAACATGTTATTGGATTTTGTTTCTTGATCCATCCTGCCAGCCTGTTTCTTTTGTTTGGTGCATTGAAACCATTTACATTGATGGTTATAACTGATACGTATTGGCTTATCTTTGTCATGTTGTTTTTCTCCTGTTGGTTACCTACTTTTTCCCTCTGTTTAATTGCTTTCCTTGCTTGGTGTTTTTTTTTTCTGTTGTTGTTTTTGTAATTGTGGTCATTTTTATATCTATCTAGAATATCTTTTAATACTCTTTTTAGAGTTGGTTTTGTGGATATGAATTTCTTCAGTTTTTTGTCATGGAAGTTTCTTATTTCTCTATTAATTTTAAAAGATAGTTTTGCAGTGTACATTAATCTGGGTTGAAAGTTGTTTTCTTTCAGTACCCAAAATACTTAACTACAAGATCTTCTTGACTTGAGGGTTTGTGTTTAGAAGTCTGCTGTGATTCTGATGAGTTTTCCTTTATAGGTTATCTGTTTCTCTTCTGTTACCGCTTATAATATTCTATTTTTGTTCTGAGATCTTGATTATTATATGTCTGGGTGTAGATTTATTTTGGTTATGGCTAAATGGAGCTCTATATGCATCACTTATCTGTACATCAGATTCTGTTCTTGTGCTTGGAAAATTTTTTGCTATTACTTCTGCGAATAGATTTTCTACATCATTTGTGTTGACTCCTACTTTTTCATTGACACAAATTAATCTTATATTATTTTCTTTGTGTAGCTGTTGAATTGTTATTTCCTGATCTTTTACTATTTTCTAGAGGTCTTTCCTTTCATTATCACTAACTGAAATCCTGTCTTTAAGATCTGAAACTCTGTCTTCAGTTTTGTTCAACTAGTTTTGCCAGCTTTCAGTGGAATTTTTAATTTCCTGGTTATCTGTTTCAGCTCATTTCATGCATTCTATTTCTTTCCAATACTGATCATACACAGTTTCCATCCTTTTCCTATCATCATCTATTTTTTTATCTATCTCTACTCTAGACTTTCTGAGCAATTACTTTATAAATATTGACATTTCCTTTTTACCTGAGAGATTATTTCTGATCTGACTTCCTCTATAGCCTCATGGATTTTTTTTCTTTACTTTGGTTGCTATCATTTCAGAAATTTTAGGTGTGCGTCTTCCAGCTTATTCTTGTCTATGTCTCCTGGACTTGTTCCGGGTGGGTTGAATGCCTGAGATTACATTTTGTTTCTTTGTCTTGTCATTTTCTACTTTAAAAAAATGTTTATCTTTTTCTGTGATGATCTTTGTGATTTTTTGTAGAAGGTAGCTGTATCACTAGTATCAAAACCTCTCTAGGAAAAGTCTGTCCTCAAGGATGTCTTCTATGTGTAGGAAAATCTTGCTTTGTGTTGTTCCCGAGATCTTAGCTTCTCAATTAATTAAGATTGGAATGTTGGTATGCATTTGGCTCTATCCCCAGTTCTATGGTGTAGGGTTGTTATTACCCCAGAGTTTCCCATTATTT
The DNA here is from genome assembly GCA_004365215.1 of Cuniculus paca. Taxonomy (NCBI): domain Eukaryota; kingdom Metazoa; phylum Chordata; class Mammalia; order Rodentia; family Cuniculidae; genus Cuniculus; species Cuniculus paca. The sequence continues at coordinate 25,378 of RJWT010000530.1, forward strand.
TTACAGAAGAGGTAACAACTGATTACAACAGATATGACATCCTAGCTAAAGTATTAAAATTGTCAATAACATCAAGCACAATATAGAAACTGACAACCTTTACTAGCTATCAATTTTGTACTTTAGAACACAGTAGGAAAACCTATAGTTATGTAACAGAACTTAGCATAAATTAGGAGTTTGTATGCAAAATGTTGCCCTTTGGTAGAGTGGTTTTACCCTGTTGTAGGGAAATTTAGGGAGGCTAGTGTATAAAACAAGGATAACTGTGAAGGACACAGAAGAAAGGCTGGAGGACAAAGGATGGTCACACGAGGTTTGGAAAACTAGAGAAGGGAGTAGAAAAGAAAGAACAAAGGAGTATTTGAAGGATTATCTGAACTTGATATCTGGGTCTGGGGAATGAGATTAGTTTTTTGTGGTTGAAGTTCTCCCCAGCCATTTTAGAAAAGAGATAAAAAAGAAAACAAGAAAGAAAGAAGGAAAGAAGAACAAAAAGAAGAAGAACAAAAAGGTTAAGAAAAGACAAAGAAGAGGGAAAAAGTTGAGAGGAAAAGGCAGACCACTGTTTCCTGGCTTCTTCCCATGTTGGTTGCTGGTCCTGTGATGTGGGAGAGGCAAAATTCAGATTCTTATCCACTTGGAGATGTTCTTGGTCTAAACTGTCACAGTTTGGTATGTATCAACTTTTAATCTTCTTTGAAATTTTCTAGTGTTTGGACAAGTAGCTTACATTTTGAAATCATAGTTAATTTATAAAAATTCCTTCTTATTCCCTTAATTTTCCTTTTTAGTCATACTCAATTCTTATTTTTTTTTTGAAATACAATTTCCTGTTTCTCTTTGTTTTCCATTTAAACTGTATTTTTTCATCAAATGCGTAGCTTCTTGATTGTTTAACCTTATTTAAGGATGAGGCAACAAAACTGACAGTGGGAAGGTTGATTATCATGAATACACTTGCTGACTTGCAAACTTAACTGTAAGCTGAATAGGTAAGGAGACAGACATGTTTTTTCCATTTTGGGCTTCCTAAATTCCATAATGTATAGATATTTACTTTGAAATATCAGCACCTATACTTATGGTTCTACTTGTCAACTTTTATTTGGAACAATCTTCAATTTTCTCCAGGGGAATGTCTTAGTCACTTTGTTATTTGCTGAAATGCAATACGTGACAACCATGACTTACAGGAAGAGAGGTTTATTTTGGCATGCAGTTTCAGAAGTTTTAGCCCATAGCTAGAAGGTTTAAATGCAGAAACAGTATGGTCAAAGAGCTTGCATAGAGGAAAGCTGCTCACATCATGGAAGCCAGGAAGCCATGAAAGAAGAGAATATACCTTTCCAGGTGATACTCCCAGTGATTTACCTCTAACTAGGCCCCACCTCCTAATTTCAAGTCAGCTGTGGACTCATCCTATCATGATTATAATGCCCTCATGATCCAGTCACCTTCCAAAGACATAAGATACCCTAGTTCTAAACCATAACAAGGAATAAATTCCTAACTAAACAGTATTTTTCAGGCAGGGTTGGAATGGAGGTGGCTTAGCTTGATCTCTTTTTGACCTTTCATTTCTTCCAATCTAATGGCTACCATTTTTCAGTTTTCTACAAGTTCTCTGTTTTGGAAACCACATTTTCTTTATAGGTCTCCAGATTTCACAGCCTGCGTCCCTTATCATTGATTTGCAATCATTTTTATCTTCTAAAAATATGCCTATCTTGCTCATCCATGAGTCTTTTCATGGTTTTCCCATTAAAGGAATTTGGACACTTTAAACATTTTTGTTAGATTATAATGACATCTTGAGAAAATAAACACACGAATGAAGACAGTGTGTCAATCTGAAGCATGAAGGTTGTGCTGTTCTATGATGTTGTCTGATATTGGCCCAGGTAGGATTTAAAGAGTGTTTATATTGTGAAATGGGGAAATCTGACATTTTGTGCTATAAATTGGACAGATATTTATGCGTGGTGAGCTTGGTCAGATATAAAGAAATGGTAATTCTTAATCTTAGTTTCAGAGTTTCTCAAAAGTCTATGTTTTAGTCACATAAGCAAAGAGGTCTTCAGACTGACTGATGATAGCCAGAGTGTCCGAAGAGACTGGAAAGGTACATGCACCAGGTAGTTTGGATGTGTTAGAGTAAATGGAAACAGGAAAACATCCAAAAACAGAGAGTAAGAAGTTTACCCTCAGATCTAAACACTCCATCAAGATTGATGAGATAAGTCCTGGAAACAGAAAGGTAATATTTCACACATGTTTTTATGGCCAATTGCATCACAAAATCATAAGTTCTTTTCACTTCAATCAGCTCCTCATTCCACTGATTTCCATTACTTGTCACTGGCTGCCTCTTTGTACATAAACATACGCAGGTGAATAGAAGTAATTTATGGACAAAAGGGACATAGAAGATGTTCCTGTGGATCTTATTTTTTTGTTTCCTTTTACATTCAGAATGTATTTAATAATCAACTATTTTGTACTCTACAAAATCTTATTAGGATAACCCTGAAAAAGTTAAGTAATCATTGAATATATTATTGCATTTTTGCAAAATGGGATAAACTACACATACTTTATAGAATTGATATTAGAATAAAGTGAATTAATGCATCTAAAAACCTGGCAAAACTTTTGAAATGATGCTTAACTAATTTTATAATTAAGATTAGCCCAAACATATTATCTATCATTGAGGTTATCAAGTATGGAGATAGACATGCAAACTAATATTAACATTAAAATGTGACGGATGTCAGGAACTTAAAAAATGGAGTTAGACAGAAAGCAATATAATAAGGTGGTAGGTATATGCACAAGTATTCTAACAGTTAAATGTAAATAGACTAAGTATTACAGTTAAAAGGCAAAGATTATTCATCTGAATTAAGCAGCAATTCAGATCAATTATGTTTGTGTTATGGTTTAAATATGAAGTGTCCCTCAAAAGACTTACATTTTGAAGGCTTTGAGCCCCAGTGCAGCAAGGTTCAGAGGTAGGGTTGAGAAAGGTGATAGGATCATAAGGGTGACACCCTCATCAATCAGTTGATACATTGATGAGTTTATAGCTGAATGGGCTCTCAGGAATGGGGCCTACCTGAAGGAAATGGGTCAGTGAGGGCATGTGTTGAATGGTACATTCTTGTCCCTGACCTCTTTCTCTATTCCAAGTCTCTCACTCTCTGCTTCCTGATTACCTTGAGGTGAGCTGCTTTCTTCTGCCACATCCTTCTATCAAGATATTTCTGCTTTGCCATGAGCCTAAAAGCAATGGAATGGATGAACCATGGACTCTGACTCTGGAAACTTGAGCCAAAATGAAGTTTTCCTCTTTTAAATTGTTCTTCTCAAGCACTTTGTCATAATGCTGAAAAGCTGCCTAATAGAGTTTGCAAAAGAAACCAAATATAAAGATATGGAAAGATGAAAAATAAAAAGCTACCAAAAAAAAATCCCACCATATAAACACCAAAAAGGTAAAGGATGCTGTTGATTAAATGAATTTCTGTTTTCCTTACACAAGTGTACAAGAGTGAGTACTAAGGAGCTGGTGGATTGGTTCTGTGATCATACACCCGTTTTTCAACTTTTATTTTCCAGTTGTTACCATTTCCTAACCATTGTAAAGGTTAAAAAAGAGTGTGAGATATGTACACTCAACATTTTATATTCAAGAATAAGAAGTGCACCCATTCCTTCAGCTCAAATTCTATTGGTCACAACTAATCTTTTACTGTATATATGGGTAACTGGTTGAAAAAGTATAAAATACAGTCATTCTGCACAGCTTCTTCCACTAAGAATAAATGCTACCAAATTTTTCATAGAAAATTTCCAGTATCATTTTGAAAGTATGAGGAAAAGGAATTTGTTAAACTGGCAAGAACACATCAAATTAATACAAGTGAAGATACAGCTCCAAAACTTAGCAAACACAAATCTCATAATAGCTACCAAAAGTGAAGAAAAGAAGCAGGGAAGGAGAATGTAAAAGAAGAGGTGAGACATCATATTCTTGATTTGAAACTATTTTGACTTGGAGTGACTTTTTAATTTCCCTCTGGAACTTTTTCAGTGACGCTTTTATTTCAGCTCGCCAAAAATTTCAAAGTCTGAAAAGGCTCAACGGGTTAACTTTGGTTGCTAGGGTAACTGCCTGAATTTGCATCCACTTTCACGATTCCTAAGGGCAATTCTTGACAGATGCAAGGGTCTACAAGAGTTCTGTCCTCCAAATGCTATAACCTCATAGCACCAGCTCTCATTCTGTTTCCAGATCCAGTTTCCATGGCTCTCAGATCCTATAAATTCTAAGCTCTCCCTAGAGGAAACAGACCTGAGTCTTCTTTAATGGCATGTTAACTTTGGTAATACAAGGGCCTTACTTGCACAATCAGGAATCTTGCATCACTTTTTTTTTTCTTTTTGGTTGGGTTTATTTTGTACCTTTTAAAAAATATCAACATGATTTCATCATTGGGAGATAATCTGACAGAAAATATTTAAGGTGATGATTAGAGATAATTATTTTTTTAACTTTATGTTTTCTAGAAATGACATATCTGTATTCATTGTTTTTCCTATACTCTTTTTAATTGTTCCAGGGAGTTCTTTCTAATCAGACATAGATGAACAAATTGGAGGGAAATGAGGGAAATATGAAGTAATAAAATGCAGATGAAAATGTGTACTGAACTGCAGGGCTAGTTGATTATAAACAAAGACAATATTCACTAAGGTCCTCTTGGTGAGGGATAAAAACTCTGATAATACATTTTTATGTTTAAGTTATACTAACTTAAATTCTCCAGATGTTGATTTTGAAGGAGTGGTGGCGAAAAAAGGAGCAAAACATTTTATTCCTTTCTTTTAGCCTATGTGATAGATTCCAAGCTCAAAAATGTTAAAATTACATTTAATAAGGTAAAAGTTATGCAGCCCCAAATATTTGGCCCTTTTAGGAAGTCTGTTTCCTCAACAATGAAAGAAGCAAGAAGGATTGACTCCAAAGTCTTTTTACTTTTGGAATAATACCATGTTACACAGTTATTAGAGAAGATGTAATTTTGGAACCAGCTACTAGACCCAAATACAGATACTTTGCTCTGTAATATAGCATAGGACATACGTTGATTTTTGCTGCCCATTATTAACCTAAATCTCCTCGTTAAACAGTACCCCTTTTCACTCTGGGGGACTATGCCTCTGCAACTCTCATTCAAGGTGCTTCTGTTAAGTTTGCCGAGACCATCCTTAGAGGCTGGAGTGAGGTATGGGTCAGTATATACAATCAGAACATTGAAAAGTTTTATCCGTAGTGATTCGTAAGAGAAAGATCATGTGATCCAATCACAGTCACTAACATGCATAGAACATGTCACAGGTGGTGCTTTTAGGATCCATATGGTGGTTTCCTTTTCATTACATCAAGAGCTCTCACGGGCCTCTGTATAAAAAAATGCAAATGTAATCAACCCAGCAATATGGATACATGATTTGTTTGAGTTCTCAATTCACCCATTTGAGTGATTTCTACCCCAAGACTTTTTGAGTATATGAGTCAATAAATCCCTTTTGAGCTTAAAACAGTTTGAGTCAAATTTTCTATCACTTGCATCATCAAATTTTCTATTATTTGACACACATAGAAAGCATCAAACTGAAGCATTGGAAGAGCAAGACCCAACACTGAAATGAAGACTAGGTCAACTTACATTTGGTCTAGTAGAAATGCACTCACTGCTAGAAAGCTGGTATGTCCACAGCCCAGTTGTGCTAGGGCAGTGGGATAGGTGGCCAAGATACTGAAGAGAATACCTACAGAATGGTGCAAGAGACAGAATTTATTAAGATTCATTAGTAAGTATTAATAGGAAAGATAACATTTATTGAGACTAATGCAAGAGGGTCCAATGGCAATAGACTTGGCAAGATCATGCATTGAAGTCCACAGGACAGGTTAAGCACCAGAAGTTTAGATGGTAGTAAGCCACATAGAGTACTTGGAAGGTCTAATGGATCTTTTGGACCAGCTATTCTAATAGCCCTTGCTGTCTCCAGTGTTCTGCTCTCTGCACCTGATTACCTGAGAGTGAAGGTTTTATAAACTAAACCACATAAACCATTAACTTACTTTTTCCATTATATGACTAGCATTCCAAGGAACAGCTGTCTTAGTATAGGGGCAAGAGAGACATTTCTACAGATAACCCTTGTTTACCTAATTCCCAGTGTCCTTTAGGCAGTACTTATCTAATTTTACATAACACTTATCCAGTTTTGGTAGGTGTTCACTGTTCCTTTGATTTGACAAGAGTCTTAGAAACACAAAATGGCCTTTCAGGGACATACTGCTGAATGCCCCATTTTTTTCTCATTAGGGTTTAATGAGGTTGACCACAATTGAAGATAAAAGAGCTTCTTAGATATTTTTTCTTTAGCTGTTACCCTGAATAAATGTAATTATTGATCTGGTTAATTGTTTAGCCCTGCCTCTTTCCAGTTTTTGTGATGACTCAAGCTTCTGTATGTGCAAAACTAAGATCTTTACTGATGTGCCTCTGACTTTAGATCCTAGTGATAGTAACCAAGTAAGGCCTTTGGAACATCACAACTGGAAAGGACCCAAGTGATCACAAAATCTTCTTTCTCGGACTTTGATATAATGAATCTCTATAGCCTAGAAATATTAAGACCTTTCAAGAATTTGGAACTAGATAAAGTGAAGCTTAGGGCTACAACTTGGTCCTCTGGCTGTTTAATCAGTAAAACATGTCCAGATAAGCAAATTCATAAGATTCCAAGATGACATTTTCCAGAATTCAGCTTTGCTACTTTTCTGTACTCATCCAGTCATCTTGCCAAACCCAATGGACAAGAACAATTCAAAATGTCAAAACAACCTTTAATTTCAAGTGACAATACAATCTTGACTATCAATTGATACTCCTTAATCACTAAATGACAAATCACAAGAGCAGTAGACTTTCTTTAACTCCTTTAAGGTTTAGTTCCTTTAAAACAAGGATGTTCACTAACCATTCCATCTCAATACACTGTGCAAAACATTACCTAGAGCAATCAGGCAAGAGAAAGAAATAAAAAGGTTACATATAGGAAAGAAATAAGTCAAATTATCGTTATTTACAGATAATATGATCTTTTACATAGAAAATCCAAAAATTCTACCAAAACACTTTTAGAATTAATGACCAAATTTAACAGTGTAGCAGAATGAAAAATCAATAGTGCTCCTGTATACAAATAATGAGCTAACCAACAAAGAAATATTATTTATAATATTATGAAGAAAAATTAAAAACTTAGGAATTAACCTAATCAAGAAAATAAAAGTCCTCCACGAAGACAACCATAGAACTCTGAAAAAGGAGACTAAAGAGGACATCAGAAAATGGAAAGCTATACCTTGTTCCTGGATAGGCAGAACCAATATTGTCAAAATGACCATACTTTCAAAACTGATATATAGATTTAATGCAATCACATTCAAAATATCAACAGTATTCCTCATGGCAGTAGAGAAAACAAACCTAAAATTTATATGGACCCAAAAGGACCCAAAGTAGCAAAAGTAATCCTGGGCAACTAGAGCAAAGCAAAAGTCACCACAATCCTGAATTTCAAGTCATATTATAAGCCTACAGTGATAAAAATAGCATTACATTGGCACAGAAACAGATACGTGGATCAGTGGAAAAGAACAGAGGATGCAGAAATAACTTCAGACACATTTGACCATCTGATTTTTGACAAAAGTGTCAGAAGCATATGCTGGAGGAAAGGTAGCCTCTTTAACAAATGGTTCTGAGAAAATTGGCAGATGAACAAATCTTGACTTGTATCTTTGCCATGTACTAAACTAAAATCAAAATGGACTAAAATCTAAATATTAAAACAGAAATACTTAACCTAATGGAAGATAAAATAAATAAAATAGTTGAACTCATAGGCATAGGCAATAACTTTCTGAAAACAACCTCAGTTGCAAAAGAAACAATATCAAGAATCAACAAAAAGGTTTTATCAAATTAAAAAACTGCACTGCCAAGGAAACAACCAAACCACCAGAGTGAAAAGGCAAGTTACGAATGTGAAAAAAATTTTTCAACTACTAGAATCTGCAATGTCTAAAGAGCTCAAAAAAGTCAGACCCTGCCCCCAAATAGCCAACTGAAATGAATAGGTACTTCTCAAAAGTACAAATAACCAATAAATACATGAAAAAATGTTCACCATCACTGACCATTGCAGAAATGCAAATTTAAAAAAACACTAACCTTGCTGAATTAATGGCAGTCATCAAATAAAAACAAATATTGGTGAAACTGCAGGGAAAATAGGCACCCTTCTACATTGGTGGTGGGAATGTAAATTAGTACAACCACTATGGAAATCAGTATGGAGATTCCTCAGTAAACTAAAAGTAGAAATTCATTTTAACTCAATTATTTGCTTTCTGGGTATCTTTCTGAAAGAATTAAAGACATCATATTGCAATTTAAAACAGCAAAATTCATAACAGCTGTCTTAAAAGGAGCCTATATGTCCATTGACAGATGCATTGATAAAGAAAATGTGGTATTTATACATAATGGAGTTCTACTATGCTATAAAGAAGAATAAATTTGCGTCATTTGTAGGAAAATGGATGCACCTTGAGGGCATAATGTCAAGTGAAATAAATTAGGCACACAAGTTTAAATATTGCATGGTTTATCTTATATGAGAAATCAAAAGTTTAAATAAGTATAAATATTGAATAAAATAAAAAATAATAGGAAAAGGGAGATAGATCTTTTGAAAAAAGGGTAGAGAATCAAGAGATGAAAGGGGAGGTAAGGAGAGGGAGGGATGTAAAAAATTTAAGATGTGTTATGCAGATGTACCAATGCACCATGCTGAATGTAATCATTATGTACTGCAAATATATACTAATAAAAATAAAAATTTAAAAAGGTTTAATTTATTCATGTATAAAAGAGAATACTTATGATAGTATATTTATCCTTAGGCCATTGTGAAGATAGTATGAAATGTGCATATCATCTGCTTAGAGAAAATCTCACAAAAAAAGTCAGCATTTTACTATAATGACCACTAATAGTCTTACTATTTCTGATGATATTATTATTCTACAGCCAAACCTAGAACAATACCCCTAAATAAACTGTAATGCATACATGTATATTCTTCTATGATATAAGCCAGACTCAAAGATAAATATCACATGTTCACCCTAATATGTAGAATCTAAATAAGATGGCCAGAGAGTAGAAGGGAGCCTATTATTGAATAAGATGAAAGGAAAAACACAGAGAAAGATGGGATGTAAGTGTGGATAAGGAAAACCCTAACAAGCAATAATATAAACAAAATATGTACTATACATTAAAACTTCTCCCCCCCAAAACCTGTGAAGCTGGAGGGGAGGGCAGGGCAAAGCAGGTGATTGGGAAGTGAAAATAATTGGAGTATGTTATGTGTATGCATGAATCTGTCAAAATGATACCCTTTAATACAAATATTCTTCCTAATAAGCCTCCTTATACTTCTCAAAAAATAAGAGGATTCTACATTTTCTACTTTGAGAAAAATAACTAAATTGATTCGCTTTCAATCAGTTTAGACAAACTGTTTATTAGAAGAATGTTCTGGCATAAACAGGCTAATGTTTCAAATTGTTGAACTATGTTTTCAGTTAGTATGCTTGATTATGCCACCTTTATCAATTAGGTTACTATATTATCCAACTATCTTTTCCTAGCATTGCATTGAAATAAGACTGGGATTTGCACAGTATTTCCATGTCTTACAATTCATTAATTTTATCTCTTGACTCATTTTTTATAAAAATGTTTTCCTATATACTTTCTAGTCACTACGCAATGAAAAATGAAAGAAAATAGTTTCCTAATGAGATTGAAAAGAATGTGTATCTGAAAAGCCTTAGCGCCTCAGAAGTATCAATGCAGAACATTTCTGGTAACAATAATACTCAGTTGTTTTTGAATAACAAGAGGATTGAGCAATTTAACTCAGGTAAATAAAATGCAGTCAGTTGACAGTTTTAGTGCTATATTCTTGGCTACTGGACACTATAAACTCAATATGATACCTTGACCTAGAAGGTAGAAGGAATAAGGTAACAAATAGCACATTCTTTTTAGTATAAGAACAAAAGACAGTATCTATAATTGTGTCCTTAGAAGACTATTCCAACACACAATGCAAATTCATTTACTATGAATTTAGTCAGTTCTTACAATGTCATCTTGGCAAGAGAAGTTCTGAAGCAATGCAAGTGTCTTCTAAGAACTAACAGAAATACATTTTCTTATACAGTCTCAATGCAGAAAGAGGTAACTTTTCTGTAAAAGGAAATGGATCCAAGATCTGCAGAAACACAAAACTCCAGTGACATATTATTCTGGTAAGGAGAATTTGATGGGATGGCTTGGTCCTTTGCTTCTTGAGCATCTAAATCCTCTATGCTAAATGAGAAAAATAATGCACAAAAGTAAAAATATTTATGCAGATACCAGGCACCCAAGATAACCAGGAATATATCCTTTAGCTGTTTCTTTCCAGAGCTACAAAATCATGACAATGATACAGTACTGCTTTGTTGTTGCTGTTGTTGTTTCTACTGCTTGCTTACAATTAAATAACTATCATGATAGCATAATAATTATTCTACAACTGGAAGAATTCTCAACAACCCCACTGCTAGCATGTTTATTCAAAGCACTGGCTTTCCCCAGGATCACAACAATTCTCCTAATTGACTCCCTGCTTCTGTTTCTACTCCCTTGATTCCACACTTAACATAGTAGCCAGAGAGACAGGACTTAAGCATATGTGAAAAGAACTTCTTTACAGTGGGGAGACCCACAAGTCACACAATGAGCAACTGGCTCAGTTCCAGGAGGAAGCAGCAGGTCCTGCCTCTGCACACATACCAATTACATTTGGGGTACACTTCCCACCAGCAACCAGTTCAGTTCCGGAAGAACAGCAGCCAGCCCTGCCACTGTGCACTCCAGTTACCATCAGGGATGCTTCCCATTGCAGGTAGCCATCATGGGCTGGGAAAAACAGCAGCCAGCCCAGCACCAGCACACCCAGAAGCCACTGTTGGATGCATGTAGCCAGCACTGACCAGGAGAACCAAACAGTCATGCTCCAGAGAAATTGTAGCTAATGCAAGAAGTGCCTGGGACCTCACTACCCACTTGTTTGAAAGAATTCAGGAAAATGTCAAGACAAAAAAACAAAAGGCAGTCTCTGGACTCCAGCCCATGGAAAACAAATCCGGGAGATATAAACACAGATGAGGTCAGGAATCGCACACCTGAAGTTTCTGAAGTGATGACAACTGAAATAAAGAAACAATTTTATGAAGCTATAAAAGAAATTCAAACAGAAATACTATCTCAGGTAAATGAAGAAATGAAAAGCATAATAAAAGAATTGCTAAGCATCTCTAATGAAGACATAGATAAAATAAATAGTGGAGCATAGGAAAATGAGGGAAACCAGGAATTAACAATACAAGAGAGATTCTGAATGCATGAAGCAGATTCAGAGAGGTATCTAGATAATTAAAAACTCCACTCAAAGCTGCCAAAATCGCTTAAAAGAAACTGAAGATAGACTTTCAGACCTTGATGACACGTGTGTAGCTTGGGATAGTGGAAGGAAATATCTCTTAAAGATAACAAGGAACCAGGAAATAACGATTCAATGACTGCAAGATGATGCAAAGAAACATAACTTAAGAATAAAAAGTGTGAGTGAAAAACCAGGGGTCAACACAAAAGTCATTAGAAGTATATTTACAGAAGTAAAAGCAGAAAACTTCCCAAACATGGGAAAAGGGTGTGATACTCAGATAAGTTAGGCATGTAGAACTCCAACTAGCCATAACCAAAATAAATCTACATCAAGACATATAAAAATCAAGATTCCAGATATTCAACACAAGAACAGAATATTAAAAGCTGTTAGAGAAAAGAAACAGATCACCTATAAAGGAAGACCCATCAGAACCATGCAGACTTCTCAACACAAACCATCAAGTCAGGAAGAGTTTGGAGTGAAGTATTTCAAGTACTCAAAGAAAATTACTTCCAACCCAGATTGATGTACCCTGCAAACCTATCTTTCAAAATTAATGGTGAAACAAGATACTTTCATGACAAAGAAAAACTGAAGGAACTCATGACCACCAAACCAACCTTGCAAAGAACATTGAAGGACTTTCTAGAGAGAGATAAAAAAGACCATGGTTCCAGCAATAGCAGCAGAGGGGGATCACTGAGCGGGTCTGACAATTGAATAGAGGGAAAAAGTAGGGAGCCAGTGGCAGGAAAATAGTATGGCAGAGACAAGCCAGTGAATGTTGGCCATAACCAATAATGTAGAAGGCCTCAATTCACCAATAAAAAGAAACACAGGCAGAGTGGGTTGGGAGACAGGATTCATCAATATGCTTTATTCAAGAAACACATTTAACTCAAAAGAAAATTCATAGACTAAAAGTCAAAGGAGAGAAAACAATGCTCTATGTGACAGGGAACTCGAAAAAAAGTAGGGTTAATTTGCCCATCAACTGCAGAATGGATAGGAAAGATATGGCATTTATGTACAATGTAAAGCTACTCAGTTATAAAAAAAGATAACCTCAAGGCTCTTGTAGGTAAGTGGATACAACTTGAGGTCATGCTCATGGGTGAAATAGTTCATAGTCATGTGGGTGAACATTGTGTTCTCTTCCTAGTCTAAAAAAACTAAAGGAGTTAGTGGGATCCAAAATGCACAATAGATATTGTGAAAGTGAAAGGGGAAGAAATGTCTAAAAAGGGAAGGCAGTGGTCATTGTTAATCCATTATCCTGTTTTGAAACCCTGTATTGTTTTCATTGCTGTGTTTAGTGTGGTTTCATTCTGTTTCATTTTGTTTAATTTTATTATATTTGATGGCATGGACAGTTATTTCAAAACTAACAAATTGGATTATAGTAGCAATTATTGATTTCCTATTATCTTGTTTTGAAGCCCCATATTGCCTATTTTTTTTCTTTTGATTGATTATATTCTGTTTTGTTTTGTTTGATATTATTATGTCTGATGGTATAAGCAGCTACTTTGAAGATAACAAGATGCATTATGGTAGCCACTGTTGTATTACTATTGTTTTGTTTTGAAGTCCTGTATTGCTTTTATTGTTTTGTTTTGATTGGTTTTATTCTGTTCTGTTTTGTTTGATTTTATTATGCCTGATGGTATAGGCAGTTATTTTGAAGATAACAAGAGGCATTTCGGTAGCTACTATTGACTTCTTTTTATCTTGTTTTGAAGTCTTTCATCATGTTCAATATTTTGTTTTGATTGTCTCTATTCTGTTTTATTTCTTTTGGTTTTATTCCCTTCAAAATAAAAAAAAGTTAAAAAAAAAGAAAAGAAAAAAATTCTCCTTTGTGTTTAGAGTCTTCCAATGATGATGGATTGACATTATTGTATTGGTCATTTTTCCTGTCATTGAGATATAATACTTGACATCTATAACTTAAAGGGCAGATTTAATTTCACTCATGGTTTCAGATAATTCAGTCCATGGTCAGGTAGCTTCAAGGCAGAAATATTATGAAGGAAAGGCATTATGGAGCAAAGATGCTTACTTCATAGTGTTTATGGAGCAGAGCAGGGGAATAGTGCCAAAGAGACAAGGGGCTAGATATAGTATCCTAGGCCACACTTTGATAACCCATTCATGTACACCAGAAGTATGCCCAATTAGTCCTCTAGGAAATCAAGTTGATGCAACTAAGCTAATCAAGTAGATCAAGTTGACACAGAGCTTAATATTCACAGTTATACTTAGAGCAAAAGCCAAAATTTTATTTTGTTTTCTCAGACACCCTCAACTTTTTCTGCTGATATCATGTCTTATTGCTTTCATCAAATTCACTCTGCACCAGCTACACTGACTGATTTTCATGGCCCATCCCAGTTGTGCACTTTCCTTCTTAGGATAAACCGTTCAGTATATGACTGGCTTCCTTATTTCCTTGGTGACTAGATACCTGCCATCCTCTCATTGTGACTTTCATTGGTCATCTTATCTAAAATTTCAATACAACTCTATCCAATTCTTTCTTTCTCCCTTTCTGCTCCTCTCCTCCTCTTCCCTTTGCCCCTTCCCTTCCTCTCTCCTCCCCTCCCATCCCCTCCCTTTCTTTTCTACTATTGTTCAAGTATCCCTTTTGAAGGTGATCCAAGGAAGTTCTCTGAAGGCATAAGAAAGTGGAACAGGGAAAGACAGAAGCCAGTAAAGAGCATGCTAATGAATGGGTCATCACTTTGGACAACTGGTGGCTCAAGTCACCTGGAAGCCCCTGAGAGACTTAGTGGGGTATGACCCAGAAGTGTTTTCCTGTAGTTTAAAGAAACTGAGCTATTTGTCTACTCACTCCAGCTCTCCATATTATGACCTGAAACAGAAAGACACAGAGGAAGTTTTGAATATGTGTGGGCACTGTCTTCAGAGACCTCTGGGGGTAGGGGAAGGAGCCCCAATAGCACAGATAAACCATTAGCACCTCCTGATGAGTCCTTCTGCCTCTGTTTTTGCTTTCCCACTCCCAATGATTGTTCCCAAGAGATTTTTCTAAAATCTAAAATGATCAAGTGATTCATTTTCTTACTCGAGTGGCTCAGTGGCTCCCTACTACCTTCAGAGGAAAATCCACATAGTCTGGATTATGTGTTAACAATGTATTCATGTCACCCCCAACCACTCTTCCAGGCTCATCCCATCTTTCTGACACTCAGGCCAGACTCCAGACACACTGTAACACCTGTGGTTCTCACCAGAGCCACACTCATGAGGGCCCTGCACACAGCAATTCCTCTTCCCGAAGGTCACTCATGAATCCTTAACAAATGATTATTTGTCTACCATATGTCAGGTACTGAGCTGGGCACTACCAATACATTGTGGAATAAATCACAGCTGTCTTCCAAGAGCCTTTCAAAAGGGCTTTTACTGTTTTTCCAGCTTTATTTTATTTATAATCACTCAAGTATATAACGTTCTATTTACTTTGCTTATTCATGTTGTCTATTGACTGTCTGGCCCACTAGAAAACAGACTGCACGAGGGCAGAAATTTGTATTTGTTCATTTGAATTCCCAGTTTCCAGAATAGCATCTGGCACAAGGTAAGCATCGAATAAATATTTGTTGAATGAATTATATTAAAATTATTTAATAAATAACTTTCCAGTATTGTGTTTTCAGGTACCATACTTCAAAAATCATCTGTCTTTGACTACTTATATTACTTTCCATCTATATATTAAATAAAGAAATGAGTCTTTCCTAAACCTCTGTAACATAATCTTTGCCCACATTTCTAATTGTTTTCATATAATCAACTTCCAGAAGTGAAACTGCTAGGTTAAAACCAATATACAATTCCACATCAATATACACAAGACAATATTTGCTTCTTAACATCACATCTGACACTGTATATAATCCTGCCTCTTGCCTATCTTATAGATTAAAAAAGTGGTAGATCATTGTGGCTTTAATTTGCATATTTTTGCAAGTCATATCATTTTTGAAAATGTTTTCTTGGGTTCTTCTGTTTTATGCAGTTTTCTAAGATGAATGCGAAGAAGTGAATACTAGAAGAACCACACGGCTCTGGGCTTGATCATCTCTTGGTCTCTACCCAGTTTTCATCAAAGTATGACCACAGAAAACTCAAACTTGGAGATAATAGGATACTTGGATTATCAACAGCGTCCTCCTTGAATAGGACATTCTGTGTTGGTCACATAAACAGTACAAATCATTGAGGAACAGTTTCAAAAGCAATTTCCAAGAAGGACTTCGTGAAAAGTTCCCAGAACCCATTGCAATATTGATTTATCTGTTTTATGTCTCATAAAATAGCTCAAACTGCTGTGTCCTGTGATATAATCTATATTTAATATTAAGCAAACCAAGAGCCCAGAAATCCAAGGTATTCTGGTGACCCCTTTGTAGTCACAGTGGATAGGTTTTAGAATTCTCTCATGCTGCCAACAACGTACCTGTAAAGGTGCCAAAATCTACGGGTGCTCAGACTCATGTACAAAACAGCTTAGTATTTTCAGATAGTCCACACATGTCCTCTCCTCTCCTGTATGTATGTATGTATTTATTTATTTTGTGGCACCGGGCATTGAACTCATGACCTCGCACTTGCCAGGCAGGCACTTAGACCACTCAGCTAGATCCTTGGCCCTTGCATTTTTGAGACGGGGTCTCACTATGCTGTTCAGGCTAGCCTTGAGCTCACTTTGTAGCCCAGGCTGGTCTCAAACTCACAATGATCCTCCTGTCTCAGCCTTCCAAGTGCTGGGATTACAGGCGTGAGCTACCACACCTCGCGCTTGCCAGATAGGCGCTTAGGCCACTGAGCTAAATCCCCACCCCACCTCTCACATATTTAAATCATATCTAGACTACTTATAATATCCAACAGAATGTAACTGTTATGAAAATAGTTACACTATATTGATTAGGGAATAATATCCAAAAAGAGTCAGTGCGTGTTTCATTATAGTTGAAAGGTTGGCTTTTATTATGAATAATTTTGTTCCATGATTGATTGAAATTATAGATGTGGAACTCACAGATATGGAGGCCCAAATTTATGTGCTTTTCCCTTCATTATTTTTGGTCTCTTTTGTCCTCAGAGTAAATATAGGCAAGTAGAGTGAAAAATGTTAAATCAACTTTAAAGAGACCTCCACTCTTTTCCTTGACTTTGAGATAAAATTGTCCATGGATAACACAGTTTGAAATTCAAGCCCACCACATAGACCAATCTTATTCTGTGAGAATCAATACCTCCAGGCATCATGGCTAGACAGTGCATTCCCAGGTATGCTATTCACGTCTAGTAAAACCCTTAATGACTCAGAGTATATTTTCATTAAATCACATCAGAATTCTAGTTGCAGAAATTTAGGGCTGACGCTAATTTCTCTTCCCAGTTTAAAAATTTATTAGTAGAGAAAGAATATTATTAAAGCCACTACTGCTATGATATCAGTTTCAGGAACCCACAAAAAGGGAATTTTTCTGTGGTATTTTTCTAGAATTCCTCCCATCTATGAATTTGCGTGAAAAGGCAGGCTATATTCAAAAGCATCAAGATAAACTTATTTTCCCTTTCTTACATTGTTTTAAAAACAGACCCTTAAATTTCAGATTTTTGTTGGAACACTAGCTTTCAATTGAGGTAAAGAGGAACATAAGCTCTTTTTCTATTCTTGATTAGTTAAATTTTGAGGTTGGGTCAAGTGATCACTATGGAAACTGAGAACCCATCTCTGTTCTCTGTGTCAAATTCATCATAGTTAATGTGGACACATGTTAATGAGAATCGCTGCTAAATTGTCCCAAAGAATTACCACACCTGTGATGAACCCTGTCCCTTTTGCGTTAAAATGACAATACAGTGAAACGTGAAACTGTTGGAATGTAGTTAGAAAGATTTCCTACAGCTCTTCTCTCAGACCAAGAAAACTAGCCAGTTAAAATGAGAGTTCCATATCTAAGTTTCAGGCAGAAAAGATCTAATCACACAAGTCTTAGGCTTTGGAAAAGTGAAAGAAATGGTCAGCATATGATCTATAAAATGGACTGTGGATCAGGAAGTACTCATAGCTTTGAGCACTTTTGTTTGCTTCATAGATTAATTTCTTCATCAAGTGAAGAGATTGTTTTAAGCATTGCATATATTGTTCCAGATATGGAACTAGGTGTTCAGGGGAATGTGGCTAAGCTGTTACTGAGGGAGAGACTCAAAATTAAAATAAACAGAACATTTAAAATTAGTGTTTGGTGGAAGGTGTATACCAAGGAATGAAGACAGTGGTATGATGGAGAACAGCCAGGACGGATACCCATCGGTCAAGGTGATCAGAGAGGGTTCTCTGATATTAGGAGATATTTCAAATACCATGAGATATTTGAAAAATGGTATAGTTTGCATCTAGAATGTCCCCCAAAAGCCCAAGTATTAAACAGCTCGTCTTCATTTTGTTACAATGGGGAGATGGTAGAACCCTTAGCGGGAAGATTTTAAGTCACCAGGGCAAGCCTTTGAAGGAACTTTGTTGTCTCTGTCTCTGTCTATCTGTGTTTCTGTTTCTCGCTCTCTCTTTCTCTTTTCCTTCTCTCCAGCCATAAAGTGAGTGGTTTTCCTCCACCAAATGCTCCTTGCCATTGTGTGTTATCTCACCACATGCTCCAAATCAAAAAATCCATCAATTATGAAAAGAAACCTCCAAAGCTCTTCAGTCAAAATAATCTTCATCATTATGAATCGATTATCTCAAGTATTTTTTATAGTGATGAACACAGGAAGAGAACTTAAGAATGAAAGAATGATAGTTAGTCAAGTAACTTTTTATTAATAGTAGTGTCACTACTCACTATCTCTGGGATCCTACTCCCAAGGGAAGGTTAATACTGGCCTCTCATCTGAAAGGAACCCCTGCAATCCTATTTTCCTGGTAACTTTAGAGGACTATTCTAAGGACCTGGGAGGCAATTGAAGGCAAAAGGTTAACCTACCCCTTTCCCCACTTGCATAAGAATATAAACTTTTGGTTAATTCTTGAGCTCTGTTCCCTTGGTAACTTGATAGCACAAAGTCAGTAGTTGCTAGGCAGCGTTGTTAATGATAAAATGACTCCCTACTGGACAATTACATTTAGACTAGGGGGGACATACCTGATACAAAGCCATAACTCGGGCTTCCCTGAAAGTGATAAGAACTCATAAATGGGCATGTTCTCCAGAAACTCTATGTTGTTACCAAAAGAGATACTGGCTTCTATAAGGCAGAGCTTCTCAGGAATCTGCCTGTTTGGGTCTGATTCTCTTGCACTTGGGCTATCCCCTTGAGAGAGAGATAAGAAGACCATGACAATTGAAACTTGCAGTGCTGCAAGGATTTCCACACTTGTGGCCCTCCTGGGAGCTGTGTGTTCTAAATCTCTACCTTCTCAGTGTACTGAAGACACATTGGCTCATGCTGAGTATATGAGTCTGACCGTGCTTGAGCCTAAGAAAACCTCTAGTTTCTCTGCAGAGAAACACTTAATGGACGTGGAATCTTTAGAAGACTAAAAAGTTTTGGTGCAAAAGCCAAGTGTAATTTGATGGTCCTGAGTTAGGAGTAAATCAACAAATTTAGACTCCACCTGAAATGTATTTCTTCTTCCTGCCATCTGCATAGATTTGTCTTCTCATTGGTTCTTTTAGCCATTTGGTGGACTGACGTAGAAGTGAAGCATAGACTAGCATCTCCAGTCTTCCGGTTTTTATGAAACAATGAACATGAAAAATGTCAGGGAGTACACATCAGGCAGTCAAAATTTTTTCTACTATGTAAAGGTACAAATAATTGGAAAAACAGCACATGCCCTCTACTCTTAATGTCATTTTTTAAAAACAATAAGTAAAAGGAAATCTTAACATAAATGTAGGAAATAAATAATTTTTAAGTTAAATAGATTCAGCTTTATGAAGCTTGTATTGTGCAATGAGACACAGGCCCAAAATGAGTAGACATGAGGAAAGTTCTGCTTTAAAATCCTCAGTTATATGTGTTTTGTTTTTCCTCTTGTTGTTAGCAATTAGGGGAAAACCCATCATAGACTGACACTGGCCTATGATCTAGTGTTTGGGATCTCCTGGACCAGATGTCTTTAAAGCTGCTTTTTAGTTTGAGATACATTGATTCAAATCTTACTCACTCTACAAAGCCTATTTCCATTGCGGAACTTTCTGCAGTATCACTGGGCAATCTCTCCTCTCTGAATTATTTATATAAATGCAATCAATACTGCACAAACTCAACTTTCCTCAAACTCTATCTTATGTCATTAGCTAAATATCTCCATTGTGATGAACCTCTCAGTCCACTAAGATAAAATGCTCTTTAAAGAAAAGGAGCAACCATTGCCTTATTTTCAACCTAGCAGTTATTTAGCAAAATCCTAAGCTAGAGGATGGCAAGCTTTTCCTCTAAAAGGCCAGATAGTGTTTAAAGCCTTATGGGTCCTTGTTGCAGTGACAACTCTGGGCTAAAGTAGCCACTGATAATAGGTAAACAGATTGGTATGACTGTTTCCCGATGAAACTGTGTACAAAAGAAAGAGGCAGGCTGGATTTGGCCTTTGGCCCAACTCCTGTACTAGGCAAAAGAACAAGTTCTCATTGTTTACCTCATGTTCTATAGCACAATAAGGTAACTCACTCCCAAAGATTTATGAAACATTTCCAAATAATTAGAAAAGAGGAACCTGCACTTTCCCAACACAGAAATAAAAAATATATGAGGAGATGGAAATGCCAAGACCCTGATTTTTGTTTCACATCATAGATATTAATTAGATAATTGTACTATCCCTGATAAATATGCATACAAATTAGGAGCTAATTAAAAAATAAAGAGATAATAAAAAAATTAAAGTGGGAATATTGCATAAAAAAGGAAGAAGAAACGGAAAAGGAAGAGAAGGGTCTGATTTCTTACAGTAGCAGATTATTTTGAGAAGTATTCTTTTGCTCACTTTTCTGTGATTACAAGTAAATAATTGACTACAGTGCAAGAATGTCATATATGTAGAATCTTAACAATTTCTTTTTCTGAAAGTAGATTGATTATTTGCCAGAAAAGATATTCACATTAATATTAGGGTTGATTTTTTGGGTTTGGCATTCACATACTTTATTCTGTTTTGTAAAGTACTCCAGACGGCTGTTGCAAGGAACAGTATATAAATTCTGGTGATTGATTGATTGATGGATTGATCTGGGGGCTGTCCTACTGTTTTTGAAACATTTTAAATTGTCAGCAGTGGTTCTATCCCACTGCGCAGAAATTAGGAGGCAGCTGCCAGCTTGTATTCTTAAATGACAGCCTGATGCAAGCTTATTGTTTTAAGGTACTTTGTCCCCAGGGGTACTGGATGAGAAATGATGGCCGGACAACTGGTAACGTCAACTCTGTTTACTTGTGTGGGAGTTACAGGAGAGCACCTCTTTACAATCCCTGCTCCATAGTTCATATTTAAGGAAATGGCATGCAATCAACCTGTCAAGAAATACCTTTGAAATAATATATTTCACAGAGAGGCATTTATTAATAGAACAGCAAAAGGTAGTGTTTTGTTTCCATTGTATGAAACAATATCAGTGCAAGTTGCTATTGCCTAACCATTATGCCCTTATGTTTAAGGTAGTGTGGTTACAACTTGAAGAACATTGGTTCCTTTTAAGGTAACCTCTGAGACTGTTAGTAAGTAATTCCTAGGAAATAGTTTCTAATTAGGAATAAATTGTCTGTTCTAATTAATAGTTGAATGACAGAAATATAAACAAACCAATAATCACTACTGAACACTCTGTAATACACTGGGTGATATGAAGTCAGAGAATATCATGCATGGACATTTACATACTGGAACTGTAATATGAAAACTTCCTTTTGGAGAATCACAAACCCCCCAACCTCCATCACCTTTGTGTGGAGGCTCCTGCCTACATAGTACTTTAAAGGGACCATCATCCTTGTGACCACAGCTGTCCTTAGCCAAAAGCTAACCTAAGCTAGGCCAAAGAGAATACAATGCAGAATCTCTTCTAACATTTGAATCTGTGGGAAGTTGCACAAAGATAGAAAATGCACAAACATTCTTTTAATGTTCATGCCTTTGAATATTTTCAGTTAGTTCCTGTGACCCATGTCCTTTGGGCCAACCTATCCCTGTTCTCTCTGGAAATCTCTAGATTTACTTGGATGCTGTAAGCTAGCCCTCACACTTCCAGAACATTCCTTTCCTGCCTAAATCATCCAGAATCAGTTTCTGTTCCTTATAAGCAAAGGTTCCTCACTGGTTAAGAAGAAGTAAGAATTTTAAGGAAGCCAGGTACAGTGCTACAAGCCTGTAATCTCAGAACTTGAAAGGCTAAGGCAGCAGAATTGCTACACGTTTTTAGGCTGACTGTGCTACATAGTGAGTTCAAGGCCAGCCTGAACTACATATTGAGTCCCTGTCTCAAAAAACAAACAAACAAACAAACAAACAAACAAAGCAAACAGAGAATTTTAAGGAAAACAACAATTGAAGTTCCTTATACCCTTCCAGGAAGATCTATAAATACCACATTGAAATAATGTTATTATTATTTTTTGTGTGTGTT
The DNA here is from genome assembly GCA_004365215.1 of Cuniculus paca. Lineage (NCBI taxonomy): Eukaryota > Metazoa > Chordata > Mammalia > Rodentia > Cuniculidae > Cuniculus > Cuniculus paca. The sequence continues at coordinate 47,700 of RJWT010000530.1, forward strand.
TTTTTGGTTTTGTTTCCTGAAGACAGGGTCTCACTATGCAATTCAGGCTTACTTTGAACTCAATATGTACATAGCCCCAACTGGCCTTGAACTTGTGGTGATCCTCTTACCTCAACCTCCTGAGTGCTGAAATTACAGGCATGCACCACCGCCCCCAGCTGAAATGATCTTTTTTAAAGTGTAAAAAAAACTCATAAAAATGTTATAGGCTGCTAAAAATGTTTTGGACTAAAAACAAAAACAAAAACAAACACAAAACAAACTTTAAAAAGTCAGTGTTCTTTAATAAAATTTACACTGCTTCTTTATGCTGCATATTGTTTGATGAACATAGACAAATGCCCGTATGCCTTAGAACAGTCTATAAATGTTATGGAACCTATAAAAATAAGATCAATATAGTTATGTGCCTTATTTTACAAGGGAATTAGATAGGAAGTTGAGTGACTCGCCTCCTAAGAAATCTTCAGTGGATGTGGGATTTCATTAGTCTTTTCTAGGCATCTTTCTTAAAATACTCTCAGTACTTCTGGAATTAAGTCAGTTACAGGTGATTTACTAAGTATTTTGTGATCAATTACTTGCTTAACTGTAACTTTTTATCTCTAAGTCCCTGTCTTATTTATGTCCTCTTATGAACTATTATTTCAACTACCTGGATAATGTACTTTTCTTTAGTTTTTGTTTTTTTTTTTAAGGGGGGGTTAGTATGTTCTAATATAGAGAAATCAATTTTCTAAAACTATCTTCTGATTTGATTGTTTTTACATTGAAAATGGTAATGTGACTCTTAATGAAAACATTTCTCTCTCTCATTCTGGTGAATTCTTATCTCTGTTAAAAGCGATTAAATAACCGAATCATGATCTGTTCTCTTTAGGTGAAAATGAGTTCTGCATTCATAATTTAAATATATGGCCTTGGAAATGTACTTCTCTGCTTTCTGTGCACTACATTCTATGGAGAATAATTATATGCTTTCACTGTTCAACAGCAATGAACTTGTAAAGCAATAATACTCTAATCAATGCCTTATGCTTATAAGCAGCCAGACTATCACTCCCTTTAATTTGCAGTACACTGACTTCTCAGAGGAGCATAAAAGAAGGAGAGCCTGTTTTTTTTCTTAACTGTAATTGTGTATTTACCTTTAACGCTAGGACTTGATCACAACAAAGGCTGGATTGCTCCTTATTCTTCAGTGGAGTTTTGCGTTCATGGGTAAGATGCCTAATTGAAAGTGTACTTGGCCACCTGAACTCACAAAGATTAAGTAATTTAGAATGAAAAGCAGCTACAGTGGTACTTTATAGGGACAATTATCCTTGTAGCAGGTTTGATTTTCTGAACCAGAAATCCAATTACAACACAATCTTCATCTAATACACTTTTGGAGAGAGCAAAGGAAGCATTCCTATATAGTAGAATTAATACTCAGAAAAACATTATAAGAATTGAATTCAACTTCTGTCACTAACTAGCCTGTGATGTTGGGCAAATTTCTAGAACTGAAATTTAACTGTAAAATAAGCATAGTAAAATATAGTGGTACCTTGGTTCATGATTGCATTTTTTTCCAAACAATTTGGTTTTGCGAACAGAGGAGTTTGGCAAAATTTTGTTTTTGTTTGCAAATTCTGCATTGGGTGACAAACATGACTGTAGCTATCTTTCCCCTACAAGCACAAATGTGGCCATTTTTTCAAAAATCATAGAAAAAATTAAGTTCATGAACTGTGGTACCACTGTATGTGCGATATATTCTAAAGAATTATTGGCAGATTTCATGTATAATAGAATATACAGTTATAAAATCTTCTGGTTCAATAGTTTCTAAATTGAATATGGTAATGTGACTCCTAATGGTACAAAGCATTGGGAGAATATCAGGCCTTCTGGTAAAGAGCAAGGACGCCAGCACATCAGGAGCTCTATGTCACTTGATTTTGAAACAGGTTCATCTCTTACCCCAATCCTTCTCTGGTGGACAGTCTCTGTCACCTGTTTGATTATCAGCCATGCCAGTCAGGTACTGACCAGCTCCCAAATTGGCATCAAGCACTTAGCATAAGTGCTTCTGTCTTCCCAAAGCCTCGGTTCAAGGATAAATACTGAAGCACAAGGCACTGTCAGGAGTGCCACAGTGATTGGTTTAGGGGTAGATACATGATTGAAATGGTCCAATGAGAGCAAAGCTCAAGATTTCTTGATAAGAAGGGAGGAGGGTATCATTTACCCCAGTGGATGTGCTGTGCAGATGTGAGCTGGGACTACTGCGGCCATTTTGCTACCATAAAGGAAATTGGGCAGAGAAGGGCAGAAGTTTGGGAGCTTCAAGGAAGTGGACTCCAGTTCCTGATTTAACTGTGCCTAAATCCTGCCCTATCTTTTGATTGTTTCCATCAGGAGAGCCAAAAACTTTTACTGATTCAATCTAGTTTCAACTGAGATTTTTGATATTTCAATTAAAAGCATTCTGACTTACACACAACCTTAAAAATATAAAATGGGGTAAGGCATGAAGTGTGTGAAAAGGAACCACAAAAAAGCCAACTAAGCAAACTAAAAATAGACTTTAAAAGAGAAGAAACTAATATACTCTTCGTATTTCTCCCTTCTTCCCCACCTTCCCCCATTCCCTGCCGCTGCCACCAAGATTGATAGCTGGGTTTCACCGGGGCCAGAACTCAGAAATACATGGAGAGACAACTACATCTCGGATTAGTTAAGGTAATTCTTCAGATATCAGTGACTTAACACAAAGTTAATTTAGAATCTAGTTCTCTTTGAGATAAAGAGATGAGGACAAGTTGATTCCTGACAGTCACACGGGAACTCAGGTTGACGAAATCTTTGTATTTTTCATGTGTAGTTTATTTCAGGATCACATCAGTTGTTGATATCCAGCCATTAGATATGGAAAGCTGAAGAAAAAGGAGTCAAATTTCTGTTTAATTAAATAAACTCAAATCTAACTGAAAAAGGTGAGAAGTGCTCAGAAGAGGGCAAATTGGTTTGGTGAACATTTATTAGGTCTCTTTTTCATACCTGTAAATTTGAATGTGTACCATGTTGTAGGCTGACATAATAGAAAAACTACTGAACCCTGTCTGTACCTCTCCACTCCTTTGCTTGTGAGGTTACTCCCCCACCTGAGAATGTAACTTAGTTCCGTATTCTCAGGCCTCTTCGGTGCACCATGTCCCAGCAGGTATGCCAACCAGGACGTTATAGACATATGTGTAATTGTAACCATTGTCAATGGGGATGGCAACCAGGATGTCATAGATGCATGTTTAATTGTGACCACTGTCACCAGGGATATGGTTATAGTACATAAATACCTAGCTCTCCCTTCACTCGGCGCTGCACGGTGGCTCCCTGCATGGGTCCTGCTGTCCAGTCCCCAGCTGGCTAATAAAGGCTCTTAAATTCTAATTGGCACCATCTCTGGCTCCTTGGTTTTATCAATGAACCCAGTTCATTTGGGGGCTCATCCGGGACCCCAAATTACTGGGCCAAGAAGGAGCCAAGAGACTTCTGGGTTCCCTCGCCAGAGGACTCCCCGAGAAGATATTCCTCGGCCTCGACGAGAGGATTGGACCTCAGATATAAATTTCCTGGACTATTGAAAAACTAGCCATCTGGTTTCTTACCAGTAAGATCTGTTCTGTTTCTGGTACAGGGTGCCCCTCGGGAGTCTTCGGAGGAGTTGGACACAACACTAATCCCCAAGGCTCATCTTCCCAGGACGTGATGACACCCAGAAGTCTCTGGTTAACTGGTTTCAATTTTGTCTTTGTGTCTGCCTGTTAACTTGTCTCATTGTGGGTCAGTCTGCTTGTGCTTCCATGTCACCCTTGCAATGTGTTTTGAACCATTTTCAGGATTTCAGGAAACAAGCTGCCTCCTACAGAGCTTCTGTCAAACAAGGGAAACTGTTTCTGTACCAGAAACAGAACAGATCTTACCAGTAAGAAACCAGATGGCTCGTTTTTCAATAGTCCAGGAAATTTATATCTGAGGTCCAATCCTCTCGTCGAGGCTGAGGAACATCTTCTCGGGGAGTCCTCTGGCGAGGGAACCCAGAAGTCTCTTGGCTCCTTCTTGGCCCAGTAATTTGGGGTCCCAGATGAGCCCCCAAATGAACTGGGTTCATTGATAAAACCAAGGAGCCAGAGATGGTGCCAATTAGAATTTAAGAGCCTTTATTAGCCAGCTGGGGACTGGACAGCAGGACCCACGCAGGAAGCCACTGTACAGCGCTGAGTGAAGGGAGAGCTAGGTATTTATGTACTATAACCATATCCCTGGTGACAATGGTTACAACTAAACATGCATCTATGACATCCTGGTTGCCATCCCCATTGAAAATGGTTACAATTACACATATGTCTATAACGTCTTGGTTGCCATCCCCATTGACAATGATTACAATTACACATACATCTATAACATCCTGGTAGGCATACCTGCTGGGACACGGTGCACCGAAGAGGCCTGAGAATACGGAACTAAGTTACATTCTCAAGGGGGTGGGTAGCCTCACAAGCAAAGGAGTGGGGAGGTACAGACAGGGTTCAGTAGTTTTTCTATTATGTCAGCCTACAACATACAAAGCCAGGAAAATAATACAGAGTGGTGAGACCAGCAAGGCAAAATACAACAAAATATGGCAGAAATTTATGTGGTCACTCAGAGAGCCCATTTAGAGTAAAAGGAAGACATTGGTTATTCAACCAATGTTGTCATATGGAAATCTGAAGTCAGTGTTTCTAGATCTTATTTGTCAAAAGCATTAAAAAAATATAGATTTCATGTGCAATGTTTTTATTCTTAACTCTCAGAAATCATTTTTTTAAACCCCAAGAAAATCAGAAGACTGATTTCTGCTACACAGTTCCATTTGCAACTCACTAGCTTAGAACCTACACAGTAGATGTCTTATGCTATTAGTAACTTTTTTGAGAACAGGCATGTATAAGTATTAAAATTGTATTAATATACTATTCAATCTTTATTTTCAACACAATGAGGTATTAATTTTTTTTTATCATTTAAGAATATAATTAAAATGAACTTTACAAACTTAGCTCCTCTATCTTCTAGGGAATCATAACTTATGAACCAGAGTTTGGAGACAATCTGTTGGGACCACTGAAATATATTTTTGAAACATAAAAATTTTAGCAATTTTTATTCTGCAACACTTATCTTGCATATCTATTTATATAAAATCGAATATCCAATTGAGTAAAGTGAGTAGAAATCCTGTATCATTCACAGATAGTTTTTTTCTTAGTGATTTCAGGCCAACTATGACACTGACAGTCTAATAGAATTGTCTACAGCATTTCACCTCTATATAGGATGGCTGGGGTTCAACCTTAAGTTCTGAACTGATACATACTCTCTTTTCTTTTTTTCTTTATAACCTCAAAATTATACACTTATGTTACTATTTGTACAAAACTATTTCTGCCTATAATGATAATAATACAGAACTCTTATTATGATATACCTAGCACAAAATATACTTGGGTATGGTAAGTATTTGTTAATAACTTTAATTTTGTGAAATATATTTTCTCATGTACTTATTGTGAATTTTTCACTGGATACATTCTTTATCCAATTTCCTGGGTTCAGTCTATTCTAGACTTCTTTAAGAGAACAAATACTCACTAACAAATTAAATATTATCTAATATAAAAAGGAAAGTTACAGGAAAGTTCTAAGAAAATGCTTTCCTGTCAACTAATCTTTCCATTGGAGAGATCAGAAAAAAATGCATGAGTGTATTTGGGTAAGAACCAGGCTTAGAAGTGTTCAGATTAGAGAGATCAATATGCATGTTGAATTACACAGACATAGTAGTAACAATTGTTCAAAGTCCTTAAAAGTAACTTTGTTTATGTTTTCTTTTGCCCCTTTCATTTCATTTTCACCTAGCCTTTCTCAAGGAGGTGTCCATAAACCATAGGTACATCTGCTTTTTAAAATAATAATCTTATGGAGATATAATTTATGTATCATACAATTGATCCTTATGAAGGGTACAATTCAATGGTCTTTGGTATATTCAGAGTTGTGGAACTACCATTACAATTTTAGAACATTTTTATTACCCACGAAGGCAGTCTTGTACCTAATTATTGATCATTTGCCATTTCTCAAACATCTCAGCTTTCAGCAATTGCTAATCCATTTTCTGTCTTTATAGATTGATGTATTCTGGAGATTTTACACAAATGGAATTATAAAATATGTAGTCTTTTGTAATTGGCTTCTTTTTGGAATATTTCTATTTTATATTTGTGATACATAATCATATTCATCTTGGGGGAACTGATACACACACACACACACACACACACACACACACACACAGTATCTTGATCAGTTTTAGCCCTCTTCCTCCCTCTTTCCACACATTACCTTCCCATCTCCACAATGTCCACCTCTTTATTTTCTGACATTTTTCTTTTATTTTGCTGTTCAAATTATTTCTATTTTGGGTTTCTCATATAAAAGAAACTGTGTGATACTTAATCTTCCACATGTCTGATTTATTTCACTTAGCATTATGGTCTCAAGATCCACTCATTTTCCTGCAAATGACTCAAATTTATCTTTCTCATGGCTGAGTATTTCTCCAAGTTTCTTTCATATAGCATGTTTTCAAGTTTGTTTTCTGTTTGTACATTTTCTTTTAGAAATGCTTATTTAGGTGTATTGCCCAGTTTTAAATTGTGTTGTTTCTCTGCTCTTCAGTTTTTATAGTTCTTTGTGTGTTTTAGTTATCAATCCCTTGCCAGATGTGTAGTTTGCAAATATTCTCTCCCTCTCTATAGGATTTTATACTCTATTACTTGCTTCCTTTGGTGTGCAGAAATTTTTAGTTTGATGTAACCCCATTTGTCTATACTTGCTTTTATTTCCTATGTTTTAGGAGTCTGATCCAAGAAAAGTAAATCTTTGCCCATATCAGTGTCCTAAAATATTTTCCCTTTTTTTTCTCTAGCAGTTTCATGGTTTTTGGTCTTATACTAGAGTCTTTAATCCATTTTGAATTAATTTTGTAACTGTAGACTTTTGCTATTATGAACAAGAAGAAGACAAACTGAGTGGGAAGAATTTCTTTGTAATTCATTGGATTCAAATATAAAATTTCTCAGTAGAATGGTGTATCTGTGCTCTATGTTTTCCATATCTAAAATAAATGAGCAGGAGTTACTATTGTAACGATACTTTTGATGAAAGTAGAAGGGCTCTTTTGAAAGATATCTCTAAGAAATATGGACATGAAGCAGGACCACCACTTAGGAAGGTATTCCAGGAGTCTGGGCAAGAGAAGATGGTAGTTTTGAGAGGAAGGTAGCAGCATGGTGTTTTGATAAGAATTCAGGAAATGCCTTGTGAATATTCAGCAAGAAAACGTTATTGGAGGAAGGGAAACTAAGGGTGCACCTATGGAACAGAATTTCTCCTGCAAGTATATAAAAGAAAAAACCAAGTAACTGAGTTATACTTAATTGCTGGCTCTCAAAGCACAGTACCTTCTCCAGTAGCTCTGGCATCACCTGGGAACTTACAGTTAATTAATGTTCTCAGACCTTGCTCAGACTTACTGCATCAGAAACTCAAGGAAAGGGGAAAGGAGCAGAAATATGTGAAAGCCCTGTGGATGATGCTGATACATACCAAACTTTGAGAACTGCTTTTTAGAATACAGAGTGACCCTGTTATTAGATAGATGAAAGTAAAGGTAAGTGTTTCCTAATAGGGGTGAGGATCTTTAGTGAATTTTGTAGCTCACAGAGAGGTTATGAAAGTTTTATGAGCAAGAGGGTGACTGATTAGAGTGGCAATTCAGGACTATTCAATTGATAGCAGAGAAAGGTAAAATTGCCAAATGGCTTTGGAGACTGGAATGAATTAAGACACTATTACAGTGGACCTGGTTGAAAATATATTAGTTGCAACTGAAAGCCATCTTTGGGAGAAGTTATTTAGGTCTTTAGAACTCATTTGATTCATGGCAAGAGTAAGAAAGAAAATTTTAAAATGTCTTAAATTTTTTTCCCCCTAGATTTCAAGGAGAGTAGAGATTTCATTAGCTGATAGAAGAGAGAAAGTGAAGTGATTATAGAGCATAGGTAACAAACCATTGCTAGGGAGTGTATGTCAGAATTTCATTTGAGTCACCTATGCTATTTTCTTTTCTATGAAACTATACTTCATAGGAAAGCAGAGAGCATCACAATTTTGTTTAAACCAGTCCACAATGTTTAACTGATACAGGGATCCCATTTATTAAATTCTGTTGAATGAATGAATGAATGGAATAATCAGTGTAATGGATCCTCAGGTAAATAGGGAGTGTATCCAATGGGCAGTTGGAAGGATGGTTTAGTAGTTGAAGAGGGGTTGTAGTCAGACTGTCAACTGAGAAGACACCAACTTGGTGACTTGCTGAAGGAGGTGATAAGATCTTTCATTAATGGGACAATCAAGTAAAGAACAAATTTAAGAAGTGATATGTTATGTAGAGAACAGAATCCAGAGAAGTGAAGAGAGGAGGAATGAGTGGAGACATGGGGTGAAAACAATAAAGTTATAACAATGAATGAAGAATGCTTTCAAAAAAGGCAAATGGTATCAATACTGGAAGTTAATTAGAATGAGGAATGCAGCTGGGTACTGAGATTTCAATACTAGGGATTTCTTTCTAGGGTTCTTTGGTGACAAGGTTTTAGAAGAAAATGACACCGTAGAAGATTAATGAAGCTTATTGTTATCTATTTGTCTCTTTTGTTTCTTGTATTTTTTTTTTTTGCTATTTTCTCTAACACAGAAAGGATAGATGTACATGCATAGGCTAAGAACTACTCCTAAAGAACTGATTTACAAGAACTTATTTTATTTTGTGTGATGGTATGAACAGCTACTTTGAAGAAAGCAAGACACTATGGTAGCTATTGCTGATTTATCATCATGTTTTGAAGTCCAATAATGCTTTTATTCTTTGATTTGATTGATTTTAGTCTGTTTTCTATTATTTGATTGCAATATGTGAGAAGGTATGGACAACCATTTTGAAGAAAATAAGAGACATTATGGTAGCCATTGTTGATTTCCTATTGTCTGGTTTTGAAGGCCTGTAATGCTTTCATTCTTTTGTTTTGATTGGTTTTATACTATTTTGTTTTGTTTGAATTTATTGTGTGTGAAGGTATGAACAATTATTTTGAAGAAAACAAGAAACATTATGGTAGCCACTGTTGATTTCCTGTTGTCTTGTTTTGAGGTCCTGTATTGCTTGCATTGTTCTGTTCTGATCTGCTTTGTTCTGTTTTACTTTTGTTCTGTTTTCTTTTGTTTTATTCTCTTTAAAATAAAAAAAAGAAAATTAAAGAAGCTATCATAAGAAAAAGAGGAAGGAAATTAGTAAGTGTTAATACTAAAAATGTATGACAGGGCTGAGAATTTAGCTCTGTGGCATAAGCACCTGCCTGGCAAGCTTGGGGTTGTGAGTTCCATCCCTGGTACAAAAAAAAAAAGTATGACAGAAGGTTGAAGAAAAGATGAATTTTGAAAGACAAAAATAATCCCAGGTATAATTGTTGGTAGAAGGGAAGTATTTAGCACAGAAAGAATTTTTTTTTTATGTCTTCCATGGATGCCATCTTTTTGTGAGAATATATCTGCCTGGGTCATGCAACTTCAACTGGTAAAAATTTGAAATTTTCTTCTAAAATAAAATTTCAGTTTAAATTCTTTTATCAGTATAGTCTCAAGTTGCCTCCATTTACCTATAAAAGCCTCAAGATTACCTTTTTTTTTATAGCTGAGTAACATTCCATTGTATAAAAATACCACATATTTTTTTAATCCATTCTGCAGCTGATGAGCATTTGGGTTGTTTCCAAGATTTAGCTATTACAAATTGTGCTGCTATAAACTTGGGTGTACATATATTGTTGTGGCATGACGTTTTCAGTTCTTCTGGGAAAATACCCAGAAGGGAAATAATTGGATTGAACGGTACTTCCAATCCTAGTTTTTTGAGGAATTTCCATACTGATTTCCATAGTGGCAGTAAAGTAACCAATGGTACTGAAACAAGGAGATGGGGGAAGTTAGGCAGATAGGGCACAGATTCTGAATAGTTAACCTGAAGTAAACTAAAGTTCTGCGGTTAAGTGAGTTAACATACCAGAGGGCCCAAATACTTAACTTAAACTAACTGACTCTCAAGGCCTAATGGAATACAAGGGACAAAGAACAGTACCTTAAACAAATGGGACAAACCTTGGAGGAAGTGAAATGCAAATGAAGCAGCTTGCATTCTGGACATCAACAACCTACCAATAATCAGGAGCATCCCTGCTTTATGTCATGGTCACCGGTCCTGAAAACTGTACAAAAGGCCAATATAGTGAAATACCTATGATGTCCACTTTATGGAATTCATCCCTGACTAGCAGGGAGCTCTTCCTTCTTATTCTTTCTAATAAATGTGCCATTCTCCACCACTTGTTGTTTGCTGTTTTGTTACCCTCAGTCTTTGTTGGCACAAAACAAGAACCCTAGAGCTAGACTTAGATCTAGAACTGATTGCAGTATGTCACTTCATAAGGCACAAGGCTGAACTGTACCAGGAATTAGTTCTAAAATTTTAGAATAATTATAGAATATTTTAAGAGCATTAATGAAATCTTGATCAGACAAGTATACCAGAGATAAACACACTTGATTTTTTTATGAAGTTTTCATCTACATGCAAAATTTGTACCCCATATTGTCTTCAGTTTTTCATGGATGAATTTGTGACATCTTTGAGTTCATTGTTTTTTAAATAAGCAAAAATCATACAATACCAAAATGACACAGGGATAATTAAGTTGATCTTTTCCATGACTTTCACTTCCTTTGATTCCCTGGTTTCTAATACAATGGATAAACAAAAGATTGAAATTTTGTGAAACTAATAATTATTCTTACTAATAATTTATAAGTACAATTTATAGCACAAACATCTAACTATATTTCTAATTTCTACATAAAACCTGGCTAAAGGATGAAGTTTTGTTTTCTATAATCTTTAAATAAAATTAAATGAACAAAGTAAGCATTTTCCAATATCTTATAACCTGAAAGTCATTACATTATAAGAATGTTTAGGTGATAAATATAAATAAACCGGTTTTGTACTTTAAAAGTGTCTGTAACTTAATCAGGGGAAATAAGTGCAAAATTGCACTTGGAAAGAAAATGATCATCAAAAACTTCTCCATTATTTCTATAGGGCTACTATATCACATACTCCACAGAGGACTCCCCAGAGTAGAAGTTTTGTGAATCATTTCCCTGTAATGAATAGCTATTACCACTATATGCATCACATTAATACTAGCAGGTGTCTCAGAGCTACAAGTGATACATTGCCATTTTTTTTATGTTTTGTAGGACTAAGGATTAAACCCAGGATTTTCACACTGAGCTATATCCTCAGAAGTCTCTTTTGTATTTTTTTTAATTCACTTATTTAATTTACTTTTTACTCTATTGTTAGACAGGGTCTTGCCGAGTTGCTCAGTTGTCCTTCCTGGCTGAGCTTGAACTTGGTATCCTCCTGCCTCAGTCTGCCAGAATGACGGGATTGCAGAAATGCCACCATACCCAGCTCTATGTAAATTCTAATCTTGGGAAATTTATTGGCGGTGCTGCTTAAGAAAAGACAGCCTTGGAAGGTAAGCCAGAGATAAGCTGCACAGGCAGGGTAGATTCATAGTTCACAAGAAGCAGGGACTATGGGAGGAACCTAGGCTGGGAAGAATGACACACTTGGGAATACCTGCTCCCGTGACTCAAGAGATATGAGGCTGAAGGAATTGCTTATCATTTCCTATTCTCCATTTATTAAGTGTGGACAGTAATGCCTGCCTCACAGACATATTACATATGTATTGAGCACCTGTGATTAAATTCCCACCACATAGCACATTGGTGTGGGGCATCTTGGCTTCTACATTGATCATGAGCAGGGTCCTAATGAGGACCGCTCTTGTAGACACAAGCAGTATGTAGGCAGATGGGACCAATCAGCTCTTTTGCAGATTTGACTGTAGGAGATGGCCTCCCAGTTGGTTCCCATGTTTGGTCCTCAACTACTGGTAATCACATACTGTGTAGTCCCTTCCATGTGGGGTCAGTCTATGTGGCCAGCAGCATGCAACAGAGGTGAAGGTGTAGGCCATATGACTGGAATTAGGTCATAAAAAGCCATAGCTCAAATTGTTGTCACACTCATGTTCTTTCTTCCCCAGATGACTCACTCTGGGAAAAGGGAGCTGTGTCTGGAAAACACCCAGGAAGTTCATGGGGTGACCCAGATGGTGAAGAACTGGTCTTCAGTCAGCAGTCAGCAACACCTGTGTGAATGAGCTCTTCCTCCTCTGTCTTTCTCCCGCCAGATCTCAGCTCCTGATGTTCACTCAGCCTTCTGAGGGCTGCGCATCCACTTCTTCTCCCTTGGGATGCAGGGACAACCTTCCCTTGAACTTCTCCCACCAGCTTCCCTAGAGGAAAGGCTGTAAGGTGACTCACTGTGGCTTCCTCCTCTGGGGCAGACAGAGGGACTGGGGATGGGGCAGAGGGAGGTGTCCCAGGCCATTCTGATTGCCAGGTGGCCTCAGGTGTTAGAGAAGCCTCTGGTATTTTGGACTCTTGTCCTCTGTATGGGACAGAGGCACTAGACCAGGCAGGCCAGGGACACCACAGTTTGGAAGGACTATCTGTCTCCTTCATTAAGCCAGTAAGCCACCTGGTCAATCCTTGGTTTCCAGGAAGTCCATGTCCATTGAAGACTGGGGGCTGCTCATGGATCTCCACACAAAATGCAAGGAGACATATGAATGTGCCAGATATCATTCTTGGCTATGGTCCACCCTCACCCTCCTCTATAGCAGATCTCCCAGCCCATACCTCCTGACCATCTGAAACTCTACCCTTTCACCAAAGACTTCTCCTTTCCCTCAAGCTATGATTTAACAATTGAAACTGGCATTACCAAGACACAGATGATACACAGAAAGCACCACTGGAGCACCTGCCGACTCCCCAAGGTTTGTCTGGGTCTCTGCTGTTCACTACTATGCTGGCTCCACATTGTGTTGTCATTCCTGGGGTTTCTTCCAGGCCAACAGGGAGGGACAGCACAGGGCCAGCAGGCAGGCTTCAGTTCTCCTCTTCACTGCCTTCCAGACCTGCCTTTCAATGCTGGCAGGGGATAAGGCAGTGCGGGAGCTGGAGCAGGATACCTCAGGGGTAGGTGGTCAGACCATGCTAGGAGGGAGATCCTTCAGACATGAATGGGTGGTAGGGAGCTTCTGCCGCTGTGCTGCCCTGGGGGCTTCACACTGTGTAGGAAGGGGTCAGTGCAGGCGTGCAGCTCAATGGTCCCTTCTCCTTTGAAGGAGAGTTGAGGGGGCAGGATCTGGGGAAGATGATGGTACCACAGGCTTTACCCTGAATTTGAAGCCTATCCTCTGGTGGATATCTTATTCTAGCAGCAAACATGTAGCCATCTGGTGGACCTACTTCCTGAGTCTCAGGGATTCAATAATGTTTAGTGGGTCATACCCTATCTGGGTCATGACTCCCAAGATGGTGGTCTTCCTGTGCTTGGAGAGTAGCTAAGGAGGAGGATTATGGGAAGGTACACCCCATGGAACCACGAGTGCTTCCAGATCAGTTTTAGAATTGGTCACTTTGTGGGGTTTTGGTTGGGGAGCTGGTGGATTAAGGTTTTGGAGGGCAGAGTAGAGAGAGGTAGGACAGGAGTATCTGCCTGGCTAGATCTTCTGCACCAGAAGTCTTCCTTTTCCATAGAAAGGGACATGACCCACGGCCAACTCATAGAGCAAAGTGGCAAGACTTTAAACAGCCACCATTGGTCATTCATAAATATCAATCTCCATAACCCACATTAACAAGAATCTTTGTAACCTTCTTTTGATTAAAGAATAAATGGTCCTGAGGCCAGTAAATGAATTGATCGTTGTAGGTATGAGCAGCCATGTCTGTGCCAATTCGTGTTCTTAGTTGTTTGGGGGCAGCAAGGCGGCAGCATGCCATACAGTGCAACCACTCAATATCACATTATGCTTGGGGAATGAACTCTTTCCCCAACCCAAAGTCAGTAATCTGGATATTTCCTTGAGAGTCCAATATAGATACCTAGAGTGTGAGGTCCCTGTGCCTAATCCCCCAGTCTTGGCAGTGGTGCATGGCTCCTGCATCTGCAGGAGTAATCTCCAGACCTCCTCGCTGTCTGTCAGCACAACACTAACTTTCAAGACGCATTGCCTCAGGTCTCTTCCATTTTCATGCTCTTCTACAAGGTAGAGTTCATCCTAAGTATTGATGATCTTCAGTAATTAGACGACTTTAGGGTGCTGTAGCTCCTTTAAGATGTCTGCCTCAGCTGCACTGGAGGTTGATTTCAGTTTCTGCTTTTGCGGCACTTGACAGCCACTGATGTCCCAGTGTCAAGATGTTAAGCCAGCAGGACCTGGAAAAGGTACCCTGGCCAGTGGTGCCCAGTACATGATAGTGAGATTCTGATAAATATCAGGGTTGACATGGGTCCCACCAATGATAGTGAGCTTTGTTGAGCTCACTACCATACTGGGTTTGCGGTAGCTGTCCGTGAGGGCTGAACACGATTACGCTTTGCTGCACTCCCGACCTAAACTGGGTATGATATTGCTGCCCATGAGGTCTTGGCACTGTAGGGGTCCTGGAAGAAAGGAGTCTTTCCTGTGTTTGTCTCTCTCTATACCATAGAAAGAGAAAGAATGTCCAAAATTGTGCAAAGTGAAAGTAAGTTTATTTGCAGAAGAAAACAGTATAAAGCCACTCCAGAGGAGTGGGGGCCCCAGAAGTGAATATGGGGCAGTGGTCCTGTGTTATGGGTCCCAGGGCCCATCTTGTCCCTCCTGAGGGGCTGTTTTCCCCTTACAGCATGATTTTACTTTGTTACATTCATCACCCATATTGGCCATCACAACATGGCAAAATACACCAGATTCTTCAAAATGCCAGACCAATCACCAACAAACTGCTCCCAACAAGAACTATGAGGAGGTGCACCCTGGTGGAGCCACTGGTGCCACAAGACCTGATCTAATGTGGGCCACTTTGTGGGGTTATGGCTGAGGAGCTTCGAGGTCAGAGGAGAGGCAGGGAGGACAGGAGTATCTGCCTGGCCATATCCTCAGCACCAGATGGCTACTCTTCCTATAGAGTGGGTTGTGTATAATGCTGAGGCAAAAACATATACTGACAGGGCTTCATAGGGCATTTTGTAAAAATATTTTTTATTTTACAAAGAACAAAACCAAGCAAAATAAAACAGAATAAAACCAATCAAAAGAAAACAGTGTAAATGATACAGGATTTCAAAATGAGATGATAGAAAATGAACAATGGCTACCGTAATGCCTCTTGTTGTCTTCAAAATAGCTGCCCATGCCATCAGACATACTAAAATTAAACAAACCAGAACAGAATAGAGCCAATAAAAACAAAACAATGAATGCAATACAGGACTTCAAAACAAGATAACAGTAAATCTAAAATGGTTACAATAATATATCTTGTCTTTGAAATAGCTGCCCATCCCATCAGATATAATAAAATTAAACAAGACAAAACAGAATAAAAGCAAACCAAACCAAACAATTAAAACAATACAGGACTTTAAAATAAGGTAAGAGAGAATTAACAATGGCTACCACCTTCAGGAGAGCCCTCATAGATGCTACATCACATATTGTTATCCTCTAATTAGGTGATCAGACTACTGGCTTTAGGCCTGCAAAGGCAGTGAGATACTAAACACTACAAACATTAAGTTGTATTTTACTTCAGTAGCTATCATCTCAGCCTGTGTTTCTCTGGATCAGTTGGTTGCTTACAGGACAAGGGGAATAGGGGAACCATGGCTCTTCGTGTCTCCCAGCTCACAGGCCAAAAGGGGCTGGCATCTAGTTCTCCTTCCCATGGCCCACACATGGTACCAACTCAAAGGAGGGGGTTGGTTTCTTGTTCTCCTCCGTGTGGCGCACTAATGGTGCCAACTCATATGGTAATTTTGTCAATCATTTGGGGGCAGCATACTGAAACAAATTTCTTCCTCAACCCAAAGTCAGTGATTTTGATATTTTCATGGGAGTCCAATAAGATATCTTGGGTTTGAGGTTTCTGTGGACAAGATCTTGGCCATGGCAATGCTGCACATCACCTATGATCTGGAGGAATAATCCTTAGGTCTCCTCCTCTGTCAGCACATAGGAGGCTGTTACGGTTTGTATATAGATGGCCCCCCCAAGCTCATGTAGTCATGGAAGCGGCTGAATCTATCGTTTGTGATTGACTCGTTGTCTAGTGCTGGGATTGGCAGTGTGAGTTCTGCA